>CAJNDT010000867.1:0-123041 GCA_905221615.1 Symbiodinium sp. CCMP2592
TTTTGGTCGTTTCAAATTTCGATTCTGGATGGGGAAAGGGCCCACGGGGACACCGCCAGAATTGGGCCTGCGACCGTGCCCAAACCCCCTATGGAGGCAGCCGCCAACCCTCAGAACTATCTGGCCATGGCCTAATGGGTAAACGTCTGCCTCCAAAGCCCTCCTAGCAAAGGTCGCGGCCTCAATCCCCGAGGGTGTCATTTGGGCACTTTCCCCACCCGGAATCGAGATCTTGGGGTGACCTGAAGCTCTGGGCTCTCTGGAGACTTAAGAAACGCTATTAAAAGGGCTGCAAATCACACCAAATCCGTGCAAATGCACACTAAAACCGTGCAAATGCACACTAAATCCGTGCAAAGACATACGAAATTCGTGCACATGCACACCAAGTTCGTGCTAATACACACGAAATGCGTGCAAATACACACCAAATCCATGCAAATACACACTAAATCCGTGCAAATACACGCCGAATCCATGCAAACACACACTAAATCCGTGTAAAGACATACACTAAATCCCTCTAACTACACACCAGGTACACAGTAAATGCGTGCAAATACATACGGAATCTGTGCAAATACACACTCAATCCGTGTAAATACACACACTAAATCCCTGCAATTAGACACCAAATACTGCGTGCAAATACTCAGGATCCCTGCAAACGCTAAATGCGTATAGATACACACCAAATCCATGCAAATACACACTAAATTCGTGCAACTACACAGGACATGCGTGCAAATAATTATACACCAAATCCGTGCAAATACACACAGAATCGTACATGTAAATCCGTGCAAATACACATCAAATCCATGCAAATACGTTCTAAATCCCTGCAAATATACACGGAATCCGTGCAAATACACACTAAATCTGTAAACACGCATTAAAAAAGAAGGCTTCAACAAAGGCTCAGCTGAAGCTTTGAATGCGGCTCAATTGAGCAGTTGCTGAGTCATGCAATTGTAATCCTTTGGAAGCATCGTACCCATCCACGTGCTGGTGATGTGACGGTTATGATTAGGAAACGTTCTTTTCCATGCTAGTAAGATTCGTATCTGAGTTTCATCATGAACTGTTGTTCCGAAAATCTGACGGCAGTACTTTGCTTAATGTGATGATGATGAGGAGGATGATGAGGAGGATGAGGATGAGGATGAGGATGCTTATAATGATGATGATGATGTCGATGTCGAAGGTTTGGAGTAGCCATTGCAGCCATCTCATCTTCCATCCGGTCAATGCACGCTCGCTCATTGTTGCGGTAGTGGTAGCAGTTAGCAGTTGTCGTCGTAATAGGAGGAGTGGTTGTTGTTGTAGTGATAACAAGAATAGCAGCAGCAGCAGCAGGAGCAGCAGTGGTAATTAGTGGCAGTGGTAATTGGTGGTGGTGGTGGTGGTGGTGGTGGTGGTAGAAGTAGTCGTCGTCATCGTAGTACAAGGAATAGTACAAGTAGTAGTAGTAGCAGCAGGATCAGTAGTAGTACTAGCAGCAGCAGCAGCAGCAGCAGTAGTAGTAGTAGTAGTAGTAGTAGTCGGAGAAATAGCAGTAGTAGTAGTGGTAGCAGTCGCAGCAGTAGCAGCAATCGCAGCGGCAGCAGGAGCAGGAGTAGTAGTGGTATTGTCACTAACAGGAGTAGAACATCCGCAGCATCAGCACCAATAGCATTTGGGCAAAGGGGCATGGGAAAGTGGGAATGGGTGGGTTTTGGTGGGTTTGCGCGGTTTTCGGCGGGTTTGGTTGTGCTCTTGGCGGTTTTTGGTCAATTCAAATTTCGATTCTGGATGGGGAAAGGGCCCACGGGGACACCGCCAGAATTGGGCCTGCGACCGTGGCCAAACCCCCTAGGGAGGCAGCCGCCCGCCCCCAGAACTATCTGGCCATGGCCTGCCTCCAAAGCCCTCCTCACAACTCAATCCCCGGGGGTGTCATTTGGGCCCTTTCCCCACCCGGAATCGAGATTTTGGGGTGACCTGAAGCTCTGGGCTCTCTGGAGACTTAAGAAACGCTATTATAAGGGCTGCAAATCACACCAAATCCGTGCAAATGCACACTAAAACCGTGCAAATGCACACTAAATCCGTGCAAAGACATACGAAATTCGTGCACATGCACACCAAGTTCGTGCTAATACACACGAAATCCATGCAAATACACACTAAATCCGTGCAAATACACGCCGAATCCATGCAAACACACACTAAATCCGTGTAAAGACACACACTAAATCCCTCTAACTACACACCAGGTACACAGTAAATGCGTGCAAATACACACGGAATCTGTGCAAATACACACACTAAATCCCTGTAATTAGACACCAAATACTGCGTGCAAATACTCACGATCCGTGCAAACACACGCTAAATGCGTATAAATACATGCAAATACACACTAAATTCGTGCAACTACACAGGACGTGAGTGCAAATACGCACCAAAACCGTGCAAATACACACGGAATCCGTGCAAATACATCTAAATCCGTGAATCCGTGCAAATACATACTAAATCCGTGCAAATACACACTGAATCCGTGCAAATACACACTAAATCCGTGCAAATACACAAATCCGTGCAAATACACACTAAATCCGTAAATACGCATTAAAAAAATAGGCTTCAATAAAGGCTTGGCTAATAAAGCTTTTCATGCGGCTCAATTGAGCAGTTGCTGAGTCATGCAATTATAATTCTTCCCCCTAAACCCTCAATCTATAGACCCTAAACCTTCCCCCTAATTCAAATTAGGGTTTAAAGGGCGGTGCTACTTCCGGGTGGATCGGGGGAAAAGTGTTTTTATAATTAGGGATCTCTTTAGTAAATGGGGGAAGGGATTAATAGGGTTTGTCGTGAAGGGTCCCGAACTGATGCCATCGGACGTGGTGAGTTGCCTTGGTGCTTTTGAGTTCAATATACCGAATGAACCCATCGTGCACCCTCCTTCCAATGAAACCCACTCCTCACCGGCAGGGCCCGAGGAGTCCCATTGGCATAGGGTTGTAGTAGGCATCCCCTAGTCACCCGAAGAGTTCATCGGTAAAGCCTTGAGGCGACGCACCCAGGGCATATGATGACAGGCGTCCCAACCGAATTAAAATCCACAATCGATCAGCTTGTGACCCTTAGCCCATTCGAGATCGGGGCTGAGAGGACAGCCCAGCTTAGGAAGTGGGTCGCAAGGGTTCGGGAGATTGAGCCGATGGAGAAAATGATCAAGCAGCGGATGAGCAAATCGTGTGCAAAAGTCCTTCGGAGTAAGCGCTTAGTGGTCTTCAAAGAGATGCTTGAAGCTAGTGGCCACAAGGATGATTCGATAGTCGGCGACATTGCTGAAGGCTTCAAGCTTAGCGGCCCTATACCGCCATCTGGGGTTTACAGGTCGAAAAGAACTTCGGCGACCCTTACCACCGCGGCATTGAGAAGATCGGCGCAGGTGCTCAGGAAAGGAATTATACACTCTACTAAGGGATCAGGAGACTTCGAGCTTGATTGTGCAACATTCGAAGCTACTCGTGACGAGCTTCAGCGAGGAAAAAGACCTCCCTCTTGAAGCAGTGGTTACTCGTAGATTTGGCATACACCAAGGGGGAAAGTGCAGGCCCATCGACAACTACTTGGAATCAGGCGTCAACGCGACAACTAGCGCTGCAGACACAATTACTGTCCACTCGGCCGATGTGCTTGCTGCTGCTTTGTCGTACCGCATCCATAAGCTCCGTGCCAAACGACTGCCGGCAAGCTTGTATGCCAGGTCGTGGGATCTCGCAAAAGCATACAAGAATCTTGCGCTCCATCCTGAATCGGTGTCTGATGCCTTCCTGGCCGTATGGAACCCACGCACAAAGAGGACTGAGATCTATGGCCAGCTGGTGCTGTTCCGATCCAGCGTACATTCATTTTGCAGGACTTCGCTGGGGATTTGGATCATAGGGGTGGCATTGTTTTTATTGCATTGGGGGGTATACTTCGACGATTTCTTGGGCTCCGAAACACCCCGCCTGTCCAAGCTATTTGAGCTCTGGGCGGATGGACTGTTCCTGATATTGGGCTGGGCCACATCCTCTGATAAAGCTTCTGTTTTTGATCGGCTTCGTGTACTTTGAGAACACTGACAAGAGGCGAGATGAGCTGGTGTCAACTCTTGGTGATGTCCTTTCTGCTGGATTCCTTAGTCGTAAAGACGGCGAGCGACTGCGTGGCAGACTGCAATTTGCAGAGCAGCAGATTTCTGGCCAAAAGGCTGGATTGGCATTCAAGGAACTTTCGAGGCATGTGGCGAAAGGGGGCGGTAAGTTGGTGCCCGAAACCACTGCTGCCCTAACCACCCTTCAGAACCACATTGCTTGTGCGCCAGCGCGGTGTATAGCAGACCGATCGTGTTTTACTTGGCACCTCTACGTCGATGCTTCCAATGATGATTCGCGAGCGGGTATTGGTGGTATCTTGATCTCGGAGTCGGGAGCTTACATCGGCCATTTCAGCGAGTTTCTTGACGAGCCAACCCTTACTACCTTGAATACATCTGGGAGTGAGAACCCGATATTTGAGTTGGAGTGCTTTGCCATTTGGTGTGGCGTTTTCGCCTGGGCACGATTGTTTCGTCATTGCCATCTAATCGTCTTTGCTGACAACGAGGGGGCCTTACACTCAATGATCAATGGCCGCAGTGAGAACGATGCTGGTGGTCGTATCGTTGCCGCTACGCATAACTTACTTGACGAAGGTTGTATCGTTCCTTGGTTCGAGCGTGTCAATACCACCTCCAACCTTGCTGATTTTCCTTCACGGGGAGTCTCTAAAGGAGAATGGGGAGCAAGAACTCCCATTGATTATGCGTGCCTCGCACGGGTGGCTGGATCAGGGGGTGATGTGCCACCGTACGAGGCTTTCGGCTCGGCGGTGTAGAGTGTGTGTGATTTGCCATGCGTGGGCTCAGTGGGGCATTGACGCATGGCGGCGTGCCAACATAGTGAATTCATCACCCCTTGACTTGTTTATCTCCGGCAAAAGATGACCCGAGTGCGAGTGTTGATGCCATATTCATATGCAAAGATATTTGACTGACTTCCCGACGATTCTTTTTATATTTTATGCCAATCTTACAGGTTGGATGTTAATATCTCGATTTGTATTTCGATTGACATGCGCGGTTTTTGGGAACAAGAATAAGACAACTTTCAATCGTGATTGATTAGTCTTTATTCTTGCCCAAAAACCTTTTGAAAATTTTGGAACGAAAATTTTCTTGCTTGCATGTCAATTGTTGCCACACACACTCTGTTTCCCACGAAGCCTTTGTGGCCGAGGTGGGAGGTGGGAAACCCTAGCAACTTTCAAGGCCGTATGGCTTGATGTGTTTTGCCCACCCTGCCCTCCCTTGGGGGTGATGTGCCACCGAACGAGGCTTTCGGCTCGGCGGTGTAGAGTGTGTGTGATGTCCCATGCGTGGGCTCAGTGGGGCATTGCCGCATGGCGGCGTGCCAACATAGTGAATTCATCACCCCTTGACTTGTTTATCTCCGGCAAAAGATGACCCGAGTGCGAGTGTTGATGCCATATTCATATGCAAAGATATTTGACTGACTTCCCGACGATTCTTTTTATAGTTTATGCCAATGTTACAGGTTGGATGTTAATATCTCGATTTGTATTTCGATTGACATGCGCGGTTTTTGGGAACAAGAATAAGACAACTTTCAATCGTGATTGATTAGTCTTTATTCTTGCCCAAAAACCTTTTGAAAATTTTGGAACGAAAATTTTCTTGCTTGCATGTCAATTGTTGCCACACACTCTGTTTCCCACGAAGCCTTTGTGGCTGAGGTGGGAGGTGGGAAACCCTAGCAACTTTCAAGGCCGTATGGCTTGATGTGTTTTGCCCACCCTGCCCTCCCTTGGGGGTGATGTGCCACCGAACGAGGCTTTCGGCTCGGCGGTGTAGAGTGTGTGTGATGTCCCATGCGTGGGCTCAGTGGGGCATTGCCGCATGGCGGCGTGCCAACATAGTGAATTCATCACCCCTTGACTTGTTTATCTCCGGAAAAAGATGACCCGAGTGCGAGTGTTGATGCCATATTCATATTCATATGCAAAGATATTTGACTGACTTCCCGGCGATTCTTTTTATACTTATGCCAATCTTACAGGTTGGATGTTAATATCTCGATTTGTATTTCGATTGACATGCGCGGTTTTTGGGAACAAGAATAAGGTGGCAAAGGAGGCAAGTCCTCGAAAGGAAAGGCAAAGACTCCGACAAGGGCAAGTCCAAAGGCAAGTCCAAGGACAAGCCCAAGGGCAAAGACAAAGGTAAGAACTGACTAGGTTCTGGTTCTGATGTGGATATGGATGATTATTTCGACGAAGTCCCTCCTGACGACGTCGGTCCTGGTCCACAACCTTTGGAAGAGCCCTGGTTCCCAGAAGTTCGATCATATGATCCTGTTCGCCATGCACCGGTTATGCCAACTCACCGAAGGGACATTTACCGTTGGGATGGTGAACACCGTGATCGAACCTGGGATGCAGACATTGAGTTCGTTGACTGAGCTGGCTAAGTGTTTCATGGAATGCTTCTTCCATAAGGAGGTATCCATCTTTGAACATTCGTCATTTCATAGGGAGATGCTTTTCTCAGGAAAAGGGACTTCCTAAAGAACTCGTCTGAAAGGAAGATATTTATCTCAGGATAAGATGCTTCTCATGCCCTTGTCAATTTGCCTCGCCGCAAAGATGTCATGCTGGCATCAAGTGGAGCTAAGCTCTACATGTCTTATGTGCAGTATGCTTTCCACCTGGAGAGGGAACTAAACACGAGTGGGCAAACTTCCAAGCGAAATTTTCAACCGAAGATCCGTTTGTGTTTCGTGTGTGTTCTGCTCTTTCATAAAGCTGTCTCCAGGCTGAGAATGTATAGTTATCTCTCAAGTCGCAGATGTAGCTCAATCCTCCGTTAATTCGACCGAGAGCGATAACAGGCTTGTAGAATGCCGACTCCACGGCCATGCAGTTCTACGTGTTTTAAATTTGTGCCTGGTTGAAACACTGGATGTTACACATCCAGGTGCCTGTCTGTTTCACGTATCACTTGCATGTATCCATGCCTGTTGCTCAAGGTTCTAGTGCAGTGGACTACAGCTGTGCGCCTTGAAAACAGCGTCTACTTGGGAACTGCTGTTTGTAACGGCAGTGCATACACACAAACCAAGAGTCGTACTTCCACTCAAGACCTGGCGTCGGCCACATATGCGAGGATTCTGCACGTTCGTCACTGCTGCTGCAAACACGGCGTCTACATCGGGATTCGTATTTCCTGATGCATAATTTCGCCGTTGATGTATATGTGCTCTGACGCAGCGTCTACATGGGGTGATGCATATTCCCACCGGGTGATGTAAGATAAATCCACAGCTTGATACCTGAAGTTCCGGGCTTCTTCAGGTTTCCGCGTATGGACTTCGGTCTCACGTCCCGTGCTAGAATTGCTATACTTTCTGTATATTCGGGCACCTTCGGAAATTGTCTCACTCTCCTTTCCGGCCGCAAAGCAAGGCATGCCTCGTACGATCAGACTGCCCGGCACTAGTTTGTTTCGTCGGTCCACTCCCCGAAGGTTGCTTTTTAGTTGCCGACGCACAAAAGTTACGGTAGTGGCGGCGCACGGTCTCCTCCTTCCCGGCCAGCACAGCAAAGTACGTTTCGTGCAGTGAGACTGCACGGCACTATTTTCCTTCCTCGGTGTGCCCCCCGAAGATCATTGTTTTAATTGCCGAGGCACAAACAGTTACAGGAGTGGCGGTGCACTGTCGCCCCCATCCTGGCCGGAAAGCAAGGTACGTTTCGTACGCTCAGGCTGTTTGGCGTTTGGCGCTATTTTTTTCCCCCGGGTGCCCCTAAGTGCGTTTTGGAAAGCATCGAAAACGCACTGTTTCCTCCCTCCCGGCCGCAAAGCAAGGCACGTTTCGCATGCTCAGACTGCCCGGCACTACTTTCCTTCCTCGGTGCACTCCCCAAACATTATTGCTTAATTGCCGAGGCACAAAAAGTTACAGCAGTGGCACCGTGCTGTCTCTTTCCTCCCGGCCGCAAAGCAAGGTACGTTTCGTTACGCTCCGACTCAGACTGCACGGCGCTACTTTGCTTCCCTGGTGCGTTCCCCGAAGATTGCTTTTAACTGCCGAGGCAAAAAGTTAGAGTAGTTCGCACATGTCTTTGAACTTTCCGCGAAGAAGGTCCTGAAATTTAGTCACCGACCTTGGCCTTACCAGATTGCAAACCCCAAGCGTACCCGCTGTTGGGGAATGAGCAATGTCGAATAGAACTAGCAACATGCAAAGGTCGGTTCCCGAACATTTCCAACCACAAACCCATTTGTAGTCTCTTTCAGACTCTAGACGTCAAGCACGATGCATGGCTAAGAAAGACGAAGACACATGACTACGCCTGCAGGCGCGTGCGTCCAGCAGCGGCGGTGGAACCACGAGAAAGACGAGCTGCACACTCAGAAGTTGAGCTGCGGGATTTGTTCTTGAAGCCAACTCGTGAGTCAGACGGCGTCGCCTCTGGATTATGAAGAAACCATTTGTGTATGAATCGTTGTTGAACTTGAGCCCCGACTGTTTGCAAGTGCCTTGCATGCTGCGCACTGGCTCAGGTTGTTGCACAGCTCGCCTGCTTTGGGTTAGGTCTTGGCGGTGACGAGAGTTGACAGTAGCCCTACAGAATTTTCTTCGGTTGCTGTCGAACACAATGCGCCCACGCGCACACACACATATCCCTGTTCGTGCTGCTGCTTCTCGAGCGAGGTGAGACACAGAGACAAAGAACACAAGACACCGAGACACAGCCGGATTCAAATACGCAGACATTGAGATAGAGACACAATACAGCCGAAAGACATTTAGACACACAGACAAACTAAAAAAACACGCAAACCTACAGAGCCACAACAGAAACAGGTACAAAATACTTGACGCAGACAAACAATACGCACGCACACACAGACAATGATTTGAAAGAGTGGACATCGGACCTGATTTAGAGCTCTCGGGGGACCGAGATTTTGCCGACATTGCGGCAAGCAAAGTGCCTGCGTATGCATAAGTGTGTACCCGTGCATATTCTGCATATGCCTCCACCGTATGCCAAAGTCGCGATCAAATCTACATCTTGCGACCCACACCCGTCGTTCATCTCGAGCAGCTGTGCACAAACAAAAACTGCTCTAGTTGCTTGCGTGATGCATGAACGTGAAGCGCAGAGTGGAAGATCCTTGGCATCGGATCCCAAGGTCCAAGCCCGAGATTGAGACAGGTCTAACCCGAGCAACACAAAATGCGCACTGCAGGGCAATGCATTCTGTGTGGTTTCTGAAGTCTTCCGACAACCGAGGGCCGAATGGTACTACTGGTGCCGGGATACCGCTGCTGAATATTGCAGGGGAGATCGGACGACTGTAAAATGCAGGCGGACAGGACGGGGCCCATGAGACAAGAGAATTGGCACAGTTCCACGGCCCAGACGGCCCAGATGTCACGATGGGGGATGCTTGATTGAGTAACCAGGGCCCCGTCCTAATTATTTACATGTGATCATCTCGAACAGACCTTTCGGTCGGCTTTACAACCCTCTCACCCAAAGCCCAAGGCTTGTAATTCTGGGTGAGCACATCAGCCAAGGAGCCGTGGATTAACGGAGCAACGTGTGAGTAACATTTACCCATGCACATACACGTACGCATACATACACATACATACACATACATTCATACATACATCTACACATACACACATACACACATACACTCACACATACACACATACACACATACACACAGACACGCAGACACACATGCACACATACACACACACACACTCACACATACACACATACACACATACACACAGACACGCAGACACACATGCACACACACACATACAAACACACATACATACATACATACATACGTACATACATACATACATACATACATATGCATGCATGCATGCATACATACATACATATATACATACATACATACATATATACATACATACATACATACATAGATACATCGATACATCGGTACATCGGTACATCGGTACATCGATACATAGACACATAGATGCTTATATACATATGTACGTATTTACATATATACTTATACATATGCAGGTGCAGATGCAAGTGCATATACATATGCATATGCTTATACATGTACACATAATGTGTGCAGGTATATACGTGTGCTGCGTATTTCTGAGGTGCCAGCCTTTACTGTTTACTGTTGTCTTGATAGTCGGAGGTCGAGCGATTCGGGGGCTGCTCCGACATGGTTCCTCTGTGGCAGAATGAAAGAGTTCGTCACAAAAGAAATTAAGATCGGAGCAGCATGCTGCTCTGCGAAACTCGTCTCCGCCGATTCCACCCTCAACCAAGATGCCCTCACGCCCTGATTGAAGCAAACATGAAACTGAGGGTTAGAAGGATTTAGTACCATGCTGCTGAATTCCTGGATTGAACCTGAGACTGCACCTTGCAGTCGGTTGTGGCTTCGTGAGTTTCCGCACGTTTGCATGGTTCTAGCTCGCAAAGAGCGTCTGGACAGCAATGGCCACTCGTTCCAGCCAAACTCGGTTACCTCCGTTCGTGGACTCAGCCATCGGGCGGTGGGAACTTCGTACGGCTGATTTCGTGCAGTACAGATTTCCGGAATCTAGGGCTTTGGGGCCCCTGGGACGGAGGCCGAGGTAAGACATGGTGTGCGCACGAAAACTAGGCGTTTTCGGTATGTTTTAGCTTCTGTGCTGTGCTCAACAGTGTACCTGAGTGTTGGGATAGTGCTGACCGTCTCCGCCCCCTTTGCCTGCAAAACGCCGTTCTATTAGAGGGTCACAGTCGGCTGCGAACTGTTGCCGCAAGTTGCCTCCACTTGATCTTCCGATCTGCATGTTTGCGTGAAAGAGTGTGCCATAGCTGATAGCTGACCGATAAAGCATTGTCTTTCAGCATGCTGATTTCGCTTGAGCAAGATCTGTGGTAGAGTGGTGGAGCAGACAGTGTGCAGTTAGAGTTGTAGGGTTGTCACAAGTCAGGTGCATACGTGCTTGTTCTGTTGTGGTGACTGAGAAACCTATGGTCTGGCTTCAGCTATGTCCGGAGATTACGAATTACTCAGCAACGTGCTCCCCAAAACAGCACTGAAGAGCTGTAACCTGCTGGGAGGAGTCCTTTTTTCACCAAACAGGTACGGTTTGGGGTTCTTTCCTCAGAAAAAAGGTGGGCCGCGGTGGCTGGATGGGTGGGCCGCGGCGACGGGCCTGGGCTGTTATTGGGCTCCCTTCATGTTTCCTTTTTGGGCTCCTGGGTTGGATGGTTGGGCCGCAGCCACGGGCCTGGGCTCCCAGGGTTGGACGGCTGGGCCGCGGCCTGTTTGACGGCTGGGCCGCACAAGGGCCTGGGCTCGCATTGGGCTCCCTTCATGTTTCCTTTTTGGGCTCCTGGTTGGATGGCTGGGCCGCGGCAAAGGGCGGCAAAGGGCTTTTGGACTCCGTTCATGTTTCCTTTCTGGGCTCCTGGGTTGGAAGGCTGGGCCGCACAAGGGCCTGGGCTCGCATTGGGTTCCCTTCATGTTTCCTTTTTTGGCTCCTGGTTGGATGGCTGGGCCGCGGCAAAAGACCTTTGACTCCGTTCATGTTTCCTTTCTGGGCTCCTGGGTTGGACGGCTGGGCCGCACAAGGGCCTGGGCTCGCATTGGGCTCCCTTCATGTTTCCATTTTGGGCTCCTGGGTTGGACGGCTGCCATCAAATTTTCTTCTGGGTTGGATGGCTGGGCCGCGGCAAAGGGCCTGGGCTCCCACTGGGCTCCCTTCATGTTTCCTTTCTGGGCTCCTGGGTTGGACGGTTGGGCCGCATGAGTGGCCCCCACAAACAAAACCTTTTGGTCGCGGCATTCACTTTTCCAAAAAAAGAACGCGTCTTTCTCGTGCGGATGTCATCACTCCAACACGTTCCAAGTTGAACCTGCAAGACGGAGCATACTCGGTGCAACTATGAGTGCCCACCACAAACAAAACTTTTTGGTCACGGCGTTCTTTTCCAAAAAAAGAACGCTTCCTTCTCGTGCGGATGTCATCTCTACCCATTCTTCTTGTGCACAAAAACAGTCCATATGCTTAAACATTTGTTTCGCAGCGTCTGCTTGCGAAGCCAGATAGGGTTTCAACACGTTCCAACTTGAACCTGCAAGAAGGAGCATACTTGGTGCAACTATGAGTGCCCACCACAAGCAAAGCCTTTTGGTCACGGCGTTCTTTTCCCGAAAAAGAACGCTTCCTTCTCGTGTGGATGTCATCAATACCCGTTCTTCTTTTGCACAAAAATAGTCCATATGTCTACGCATTTTTTCGCAGCATCTGCTTGTGAAGCCAGATTGGGTTCCAACACGTTCCAACTTGAACCTGCATGATTCGATGCATCCTGTTTGGGGTCTACGCTGGTGTAATTCAAAGGGCTGCTTGGAAGGAATGAAGCTGACTGCTCGCCTGGCTTGAGGATGGCATGCGACAAAGTGCGCAGGTCTGCTTTCACGGAATGCTGCATTTCCTAGTTCGATGGCAAGAATAGTGTATGGGTTGAGGCATTCAGGTCGCAGAAGTTTGCTTTGTCATGCGGCCGTTCATGTTCGGAACCCGGGATTCCTCCTACACTTACTGGCCCATTGCCCTTCGCAGCAATGCCTTCAATGTGCCGCTTCAGTGAAAAGCGATGACGGACCCCAAAGTACCTTGCTGCAGACTTGAACCTTAAACCCTAAAAGATGTCAGCACTCTGGCGGAGATCGCCTGCGCAAACCCATATGCTGCAAACCCGGCACCTGACGCCCCAAATCCTATACCTCAATCCGCGACCCTGAACTTCGAAACCAATCCTTCGTGCTCTCCTGTCTTCATATTGATTCTTGGGAGTCCTTGTATTCCATTGCCGAGTGGACTTCAAAAATGCAATGCAGGATCAGGTACACGGAGAACAAGAGTCTGATGACGGTCCTGCTCATGATGTTAGGGTTGGGTTTGACGCCGTGATCATAACGATGGTGGTGATGATGTGTAGCACTTCCAGCACCAGCACCCTCACCTTTACCCTTCCCGTGACCCTCACCTCACCCCGCACTTTTTGATCTATCATCACCGTCACCCTCACCCGGCACCTGCACCCTCACCCTCACCCTCACCCGGCACCTGCACCCTCACCATCACCATCACCATCACCATCACCATCACCACCATCACCATCACCACCACCACCACCATCATCATCATCATCATCATTCTCGTCGTCGCGATCTTCATCATAGCCATCAATCCGCCGCGGAAGTTGGGTTTTGGGTTTGGGCTCCAGGGCTTCGGAGTTTTCGGGTCACGGCTTTCAAACGTACACGCAGAGCTTGCATGCGCTTTGAGGACAAGTCCGGCAAGTGGAAGGATGTCCTGGAGGGCCCTGGCCCCGGGTCCGACGGCAAGGAGAAGCTCCTGGTCGCCGTGGCCACTGGAAAGGAGGATGAGATTCGGAGACTCTTGGAGTCGAGGGCAGATCCAAGTGCCGAGGCTTTGGTTGTCGCAGCCCGAATCGATGAGAGCAAAAGCCTTGCTGTCGTGAAACTGTTGCTGGAGAAGAGGGCTTTACCCTCTGCGACAGACAGGTATGGATGGACGCCGCTGGTGGTGGCCGCTGCAAAAGGCCATCTGGAACTCGTTTCGCACCTTCTGGAATGTCAGGCGACTCCAGATCCCATGACCGGTCCGGGCAAGAAGAGAGTCGTGACAGCTTTGCATGCGGCTGCCAGCTTCGCGAATTTTCATGGGTCACCAAGCGGAGATTTGCAAACGAAGGAGGCAGCCGAGGCAGCCAAGGAAGCGGCAGCCAAAGACTTCTTGGAAGTGGCCAGCACACTTTTGCAAAAGCAAGCCGATCCAAACGCGCTCTTGGAGTGGGAGGGCCATGAACCCACATGTCTGCTGGCAGCTGCCAGCGCCAAGGCCGAAGACAGCTATGTTCTGGATATGATACATCTCCTGCTGATGGAACGAGCAAACCCAGAGGCCGCCAGAGATGGACGCACGGTGCTGTCGGTGGCTGCGGAAGCAGATGCGGAAGGACATCGAGCCGAATACCTGCTGGACCGTCTCCTGCGCGGCGAGGGGCAGGAGTACACGGACCTGGTGCAGAATCTGCTGCAAGAGGCCTTCAAGATACATAATCGGTAGCGAACAAGAAGGTTTCCCTTCAATCCCACATGTCAAGAAAGAGGTATGTTGAATTAGAGTTGAAGCTAAGAGGCCAGCAAGAAAAGCACCGCGGTGCTGCAGCTTGAAGCTCCTTCGGGTCGGTTGGCTTTGATCTGCGCCCAGCAGGTCCAGCCTGCAAAAGGCTACACCCGCCAGCAGAGATTGCAGGAGTCCGTGCGCACCATCCTCGGTCAGGTCCCGGAGAATAGTAAGCAGGCAAGCGGGCCAGACCCGAAGTTTTGATCTCAGCAATATTCAGCCTCGCCAGCGTCCTGCCCTGAAGAGGTCAAGCCGAAAGTGTCCCTAGTGACGCGCAAAAGCACCAAGAGCAGCAGCAAGGCAGCCGCCTGGTATGACGATTATCGGTCACGTCAACGACCTTGATAATGAAAATGCTATTGATGGTAACAAAGACGCCGACCGCAGCTCACTGAGGCTCATGAGCAAGATGGTGCACATGATGATGAAAATTGCGATGTCGATGGCGAAGTGCATGAGTTTGTTGTTGAAAAGATTGTTTTGATCGTGGGGATGGGCCTGGTGCTGATGCTGCTGCTGCAGATGTTGTTGATGATGATGACGATGTTGATGGTGACGATGCTCCTTCTGGCTAATGATGTTGATGATGATGATGATGATGTTGGTGATGATGTTGAGGATGCTGCTGCAGCCGCTGCTGCTGCTTTTGATGATGGTGATGATGGTGATGATTGTGAGGATGGTGATGATGATGATGATGACGATGTGTTGCTGGAGTTGGTGGAGATGGTGGTGGTGATGGTCGTTGTGGTCATGGTTCGCTGTTGTCGTTGTTGCGCTGCTTGTTGTGGTTGTTTTTGTTTGCTGCTTGCAGGGATAAAATGCTAGGCCGCTGCGGTTTGTGCTCTTGCAGTCACCGACGTCCCTTATGCACCACAAGTTTGCATGTGCAACGGCTGCAAAGCCAGGACGATAAGACCAGAACCAGCAACGATTGGGACTTGGAGCTGCAGAACTTGCACTATGCGCCGAAAGTGCAAGTATCGTTGCGAACTCTTCCAATCCGTGCACCCTTGGCATGCCGCCCGGGAGCCTTATCCGTTTAACTTCATGCGAGCGCTTTTTTCCAGGTCTTTGTTTGGAAGTAGTGGAATACGCCTCTGAACATTAATCTTTGTAGTTTCCTGGTTGGCCAAGGAGTGTTGAGAGCTTTGGCAGAGACTGCAAACGACGAAACCTTGGCCTCTGATACGGTGGAGGCCATCACTGCTGCGGCATGGCTGCAGTTGCGGGCAGTCACCGCTGCTTGGTTCTAAAGCAAAGCTTACTCTTCGAGTTTTTTTGGATATTTTCTGTGGTGCTGTCCTGTGTTGTTTTGTATTCAGTTCTTCGGCAGTGTTCGACTTGTAATCACCCTAAATCGAGCTCAGCCCTAAACCTGTCGCATCAGGCCATAGATGTCTGTCTGGATGGCATGGCGGTCGCTTGCTTGTGTCTCTGTCATAGTTGTGGAACATTTTACATCTTTATGGGCAAGGAATAGAAACTTAAATTTGTAATGCTATCCCGACCCTATTCCTTAAACCCCAAACCCTAAGCCTAAACCCTAAGCCTATACCCTTAACCATGTACCAGGTGTGGCGTCACCATCTCCTGCCGCACTGGTGGGGACGGAAACGCCCCGCCGTGGCCTCGGCAGTTTTCTTAAGGGTTTTAGGGTTTTAAGGTTTAGGGTTTACGGTTGTAGGATGTTTTGCGTTAGAAGTGCTGTGTTGTGGGGTTTCTGGTGAAGGCTTGTGAGAAGTGACTGGACTTGGTGGTCCTAGACACTGTTTTCAGGACGTCCTTGAGTTCTCACCCTGCAGAAACGGGAAACTTTAGTGAGTATACTTCCTCGTCTCGGTTTGGCGGATATCAGGTCAGGTGTTGATATTTGAAGCATTTGAAGTGAAGCCCTTCCGAGGCTGCCATTCGTCTTTCTGATCCTCATCCAGGCGAAGGAGGCCATTGAATGGATAGTGCACTTCTTCTATGTGTTTGGTGCATTCTTCAAAAACCTGGTCAGCCACAACTTCCTCATGACACCAGTCAAGAGCGAAGATTGGGAAGACAGCATTTCCGCACAGGGTGCAGAAATTCTAGAGACCTTTGCTGATGCGCTCTTCTTGGTCGTGGGTTGTGCCGCCATTGCAAGTCAGATGCAGCTTTGCAGCGAGAACAAGATGGACAAGGTCTGGATGCCATGGTTCTGCTCGATGTATTGGCTACGATTCGTGTACAGTTTACGTGGGGAACGATGGCTGGGAATATATCTACTTCCGATTCTGTCCGCTGTGCGAGATACCTGGGCCTTCTTCTTTGTCACTTTCCTTTGTGTTGGAGGCGCCACCCACGCCTACGTTATCCTGGACCCCCGAGGAGAAGACCCCCTCCCGATATACTCTGCACTTACACACACGGTTCGCCTCGCCATTTTCGGTGATTTCGACCTCTTCGAGTACCAGGGCCAGGACACGAACTACGTATTGAACACCGAAACTAATGAGTGGGAGCCCAAAGATCCAAGTCCTCTGGACCTGGGGGCAGATTGGTTTTGGAGCTATAGCTACCTGCAGCTCTCCTTCTTCATCACCGGCATGGGCATCACGGTGCTTCTCATGAACCTCTTAATTGGTATCCTGAGCGCTAACTACGACACACACCAGGGCCGGGCACAGATCCTCTTCGTGCAAGCCAGGGCTCGCATGTTGCTGGAGCAGCAGCGCCGGCCCTGGAGTATGGCCTTCGCATGGCTGCGACGAGGCCTGAAGCCGCAGTCGAGTTCCGACACCTACAAGGATGCCAGGAGTAAGACGGCGGAGTTCAAAAGAGACTTCTTTCACCTGCCGGAGCAATACCGTTATCCTGCTATTGTGGGCATCGTAGCCCTATATCCACTTCAGCAAGTCATGACAACCGACATCTTTGGTCATTTTCTGGCAGGCGCAGTATACGGGCCTGTACTACAAGACAACAAGCTGGCCTTTATCATACTCATCTTCTCCCCACTGTTCTTGGTTCTATCAGTCGTTGTTTGGGTGATCTTTTGGCCGCTCTGCCTGGTGTTCCGGATCCAAGGCGCGACGCCCGGGGCAGTGATCTTAGACATTGACTCCCGCGCTTGACTGCACTTGCTTCCATCCCTACGTGTTTGTTGGCTTGCCCACTGAGTTAAACGTACTCGTAAGCGTATTAACTTACTTAGGCACTTACTTACACACTTCTTGCTTACTATGTGCTTACACAGTTACTTACTTGCCACTGACTGACTGATTGCCTCACTTACTTTCTTTCGTACTACCGCTGTCTGTTATTTGTGCCAATCTGCAACTGCTATGACGATGAATTGACCATGACCACTCACACCAAAATTATTATGCCGGTTTTGCTACTCTGCGCTCATGCTGAGGATGAGGATGCCGAGTCCCTGAGGATCATGTCAGGAGGATGGTCACCATCGTTGTCCTTGTCATTCTCTTATCAGTGTTGTTCTCGTCACCTCTAAGCCTCTAAAACCGTCTGCCGAACAGTGGCATGTTCAGTGAGACAGCCGTGAGCCAATCGTGTATGTTAAATTGCTCACCCGTTTTTTGGCTGCTCTGCCTTGCCCTTGCCCCGACAGGCTTGACATCTCGGGTGAAATGGAAAGTCGGGGAAGGGCATCAGAAAGCATTCAGGGTGAAATGCCAGGCATGTCAACGAACAAGGGAAAGAGGCAAGCTGCAGAAACAAGGCCATAGACGAGCGTGGCGTCAACGAGGGCACGGGTACATCCAGGCAAGAACTGGCAAAATCTCGCACCGGCCGTTCTGATGCCTTGGCCCGATCTTTCCTTTTCGGGCCACTGCTTCCCATTGAGACTCTCCAGGCCCACAAGGTAGCAAAGCCAGCAGGCGTCGAATGAGCCGCGAATCGAGGACCTGAGCCCAGTAGCATCGACAACTTTTCCTGGACATACCACACAGGTCAATTTCTCCTCCGGCCGCTGGAAATCTGAGTTGGGTTGATCAAACGTTTGAGGTCACTTGTTTGTCCGCCAATATGGTTGCGTTCCTGGCATGATTCATACGGTACTTTCGACTCCTCCTGCCTCCTGGAAAGGTACCTTGGAGCTTCTTGCAGCAACTTAGACCCTGCCTTTCCTTCAGAGCCCCCGAAAGAGGTGTGCGCTATGCGATCAATTTGACTGTCTTCGGCATCTTTCATACCCATTTCGCTTCGGAGTGCCACATCTTGGCGCTGGTTCGGAAGGAGGATGGAAAGACCGACCAGAAGGACGTGGTCTAGGATATTATTACGGTTCAGGGTCTGGTGTGTTTTTTTAGGTGTAGCGCGAGGATGAGTGCGCAGGGATCGTAGGGATGCTCGGTTAAACCACATCTGTTTATGCTAATATCGTTCAGAGGGGTCGTCGAGTATAGGGTTGATGAAGGCCGGGTTTCGAAGTGGCCCTGATTCCTAAGCTCTGAACCCAAGCCTTGCCTTCCATAAAGCCTTAAACCTAACACCTTAAAACCCGAACACCCGAAACCCGAAAACCCGAAGCCCTAAACACCCAAAAAACCCGAATCCTACATTTCGGAACCTTGGAGGAGAAGATCGAGAAGCTGGAGGGTTATCTCAAGGCAAGCTGGGACATGTTGAAAGTAGATGGTACTGTTGAAGCTTAAATGACCAATTATAGTTATACTATAATATACCCCCAAAACCAGTTCTAATATTCACCAAGCCAATATAGGAGCCTGAAGAATTAGATGGGGTTTTGGGGTAGATTATGTTATATCTCGCAACAGGAGCCATAAGGAACACTATGACTAATGATTCTGACCCTCTGTGACAGTGCTTGCCTTCGTTTCGCTGTCTCAGGAGCTCTGCCGTGGCCACCAGGGCAGTGACGGAAAACTGGACAAGATGTTGGCTTTACTGGGTGAAGGCTGGCAGGTAATGCAGGGCGAAGGGATCACACATGCTCAAGCATGCACACGTTCGAAACCTTACAAATTAACAGCCTGAAGGGTCATGCAAGGCGTAGAGTTTGGTGACCGTTTTGCTTTGGGTGTCGGATTCAAACGATGGCTTTGGTTTAGAAATGTATTGAAGCGAGTTGAAAACCTGCATCTCTTGAAGGCCAAAACCCTCGAAGCCCAACCCTTAAACTTGAAAGCCACGAATCTCAGCGGGCTCAAAGTCCCAAGCCCTGAACTCTACACCCTTAACCGGGCCTCAACCCCAGTAAATGAAGTAGGCCCTCAGCATCTGCGGAACGTATGAGTACAAGTGTACTGTTCATTATGGTTTAGTAGTGATGACATCCGATTTGGCATGCATAATCGCAGCATCTAGTATATGACCTCTCGAGCGTATTTGCTGCTACTACTACTACTACTACTACCACTACTACTCCTGCTGCTGCTGCTGCTGCTACTACTACTACTACTACTACCACTACCACTACTACTACTACTACTACTACTTCTTCTTCTTCTACTACTACTACTACTACTACTAATTCTCCTACTGCTGCTACTGCTGCTACCACTACTACTACGGTGGATGGACAAAATCTTGCACATGCATACTTCAAACGAGTAAGGCATCAAACCCCGCACCCCCTTCTTAACATTGGCAGCTGGGACTACCTGAGCGGTGCAAGATGTCGGCCATTGGAACAAATCTGGTCTCTAGCCTGTCAGAGCCAATTCTAAACAGGGGGCACGGGGAATCATAAAATGATGCTGCTGAAAAGTGATGCAGGGTTTTGTCCATCCACAGTCCCTGCTAACGACTTGCCAGCCAAAATCTACAGGAGCGGTGTCCGCATATACCGCTCCGAAGACCGGCAATGGCTTGACTTGCTAGCCCAAACATCTACAGGAGTGGCGTCCCCCCTGTTTGATCGAAGTGCGGAAACATGCGGAAACCCTATATTTTTTCTGCAAAACGTGCAAATACGTACAAAATGACAGTCAACACTCAGCCAACACTCAGTCAACACTACAGTCAAGACTGCAGTCAACACTGCCAAAATGCTGGAAAATCCAGCATTTTGCCGTTCTGGACATTAAGAACCTAAAAACTATATTTTTTCTTAAAAGCGAGTGTGTTGTGCTATTTGCTGGTTTTCCCGAGGTTTTGGTAGTGTTGACTGTAGTGTTGACTGAGTGTTGACTGTCATTTTGCATGTGTTTGCTCTTTTTTCAAGGAAAGACAAGCTTTTCACGCTTCTGAGTGTCCAGAACACGCCATGATTGGATGGTCCCGCATTTGGTACAGTACCGCTACTACTACTACTACTACTACTACTACTACTACTTCTTCTTCTACTACTACTACTACGACTACCACTACCACACCCAGCACTACTAAAACTGAGACGGTGACGGCGGCTGCTTCTAGGACTGCGGCTACGACTGAGATCAGTACGACGATTACGTTCGTGACTGCTACTGCGACTGCGACTGCGGCTGCGACGAGAACGAGGACGACGACAAGGGCGACGAACACCATGCCAACGACGAGGAGGAGGAGGAGGACGACGACGACAACGACGACGACCACGACAACGACTGCGACGACGACCATGACGACGACGAGGACGACGACTACGACTGCGGCTACATATACGGCTACAGTTGCAATTGCCACTACGGCTGTAACCACGACCTCGACGACTGCTGTTTCCATTACTGATTTCACCAAGAGAAAGGCTTCGTGGAGTGATCACTACTGAAGAAGCTCTGTGTGTTCGTAGCAGGGTGAGTTCTACAAGGACAGCACGATGCGTGTCGCTGTCGTCGCAGCAGAAGTGACAGCATGGTCAATCGGGACTTTTCCAACAACCAACAACTCTAATGTGAGTTTTGCCTGAACCTTCCTGGAATTCAACGAGGCTTGGCCCGCAGTAGTGCATTGCCCAAAATCGAAAGAAGTAGAACTGAAGTGTTAAGTTATATGGTCTCGGGTCCTTTATCCAAGAGTCTTTAGCTAGAACCTCCGAAACCTAGCTGGAACGATGTCGAAACAGCACCCAGGCCGACACGAGGCACATAGAATCAAGACGAAATGAGAGGTTCCTAGTGTATTGTGTAGTGATGTTGAAGCTTACCATTGGGGGTTCAGCGGTTGGATTTTTTCAGTAGGTTTTGTTTCGAGAATATTGAGTTTCCAAAAGCCCTCACGTGCCTCACCGTGCAACCCTACATCGACCAAGTGCAGGAAAGAAAAAAGCGACAAAGCTTCGGAAACAGGCGCCGCGGATATCAGCATCTGGTATCGTTCCATCTACATAACCACTAGGCATGGGCACATCTGCGGGTATTCCTTCGTTGACAAAAGTTCGACCAGGCGAACCAGCGCTTTTGGGATGTCAGTAGCAGTGCAGTTTAGCCGTTGTGGTCTAGAAAGTGCTGCTTAAGGCCGAAGGGCTCTATGCTGTGGAGCCTGCCCTGTGAAATACTTGTTGTCGTCGTCGTCGCATTCCTCATAGCAGCAGCAGTAGCAGCAGCAGAGCAGTAGCAGCAGTAGAGCAGTGGCAGTAGAAAAGCAGTCGTGGCAGCAGCAACCTCAGATTTTTGTAGTTTCAGTAGCAGCATCGGAGGAAAGAATCAGTATTGTAGTAGTTTAGCAGTAGTGGTGGTAGTAGTAGTAGTAGTAGCAGCAGCAGCAGCAGTAGCAGTAGCAGTAGCAGTAGCAGTAGCAGCAGCAGGAGCAGCAGCAGCAGGAGCAGCAGCAGCGGCAGTCGCCATCGTCGTCATCTGCGTAGTAGCAGAGGAGAAGTGGTAGTGGTGAGGTGGCAGAAGCAGGAGGAGGAGCAGCAGCAGCCTCGCAGCGGTCACAAACTCACAGTCAGACTCTTTCAGTCTTGCGCCTGCACATAAATCAACAGACAAGGACAGGATGATGCTCTGGGATGCTGCAGGCTTCGGATCTGTTATCTGTTTGCGACCTTGAAGCCGGGTATGGGTTTGCTGGTGCAGGCTCCGGCAAGTTGCTTTTGGGGGTTGAGCACGCTGACATTCAATTCAGACGAGCCCTGGCCCAAGGCACAGGCACAAAACCGCCAGACCGATGGGTACCGACTCCAGACCCGCTATCCCAGAAGCCTCAAGAATCTTCAGACCCGGTCAGAAAGCTTCGAGGCCGGGACGCCCCAAAGTTCGGGCGATGCCCTGCGTGAGAAGGAGGTCGCAGAGGCAAGGGCTTAGAGCAGTTGGTCTCGGGGCTGAATGAAGAACGACAACCACCCAATCACCGAACCCTAACTCAACAAGCAGCAAGATCAGTAAGCCGTACATTCCAAACTTCGAAGCCTCTCACTGACAGGCTTTGGGGTTTGGGGATCAGGATGAAGAGGGATGCGTCCGATGTACAACCCGGACAGTCCAGAGCCGGGTCTGGGGCTTGAAGGCCTCTGGTTCAGGGGCTCGCGGGGAGAGCTTTAAAAGCCTTATGAGTTCGGGGTCTAGGATAAGCTTGACATCACCCGATCCGGCGAGCATGCGCGATCTTTGGGTAGTCGGTCCTGAATGGGAGTTGGGATAAGCACCTCGTAGATTCAGGGTTTGGGGTCCTGCGGCGTGGCCTAGCTACCTTCATGAACCCGAACCTTGGCACCCCAGGCATGAACTCCAAAGTTACTTTCCAGTGAGCTTTCTGTTGTGGAGATGATCGCTAAAGCACCAGAAGATCTTGAATAACGCACCCAACTCCACCTTGAACCATGACCTGCAGCAAGCTTCAACACGGATCCCTGAAGCCTAAGCCACCTACTTATTAAAGGGTCATGGGACGTATTAACTAGGGTTATAAATAAGGTAACTGTACTTATAACTACTTATAACCCCAATTAGGGTACTTATGACCTTACTTACTAAGTCCCCTGATCCTCGAAGTAAGGCCTGAAGCCCCACAGCCTTTCGATGTTTCCTGCCGCAGGCGGCGCCCCAAAGCACGGGCGGCCTCTCAAACATACCGAAGGCGGAAGCAATGTTGTAGTGGGGCCCCTGGACTAGGAATCTACGAAGGATCCCAACAGATCACCCTCATAAACCCTAAACCCTAAACCCTAAACCCTAAACCGTGTACTTGTGGTCCGCGTTTCCCTTGGAATTTGGGAAGACGAGGGGCTGAAAGGGCTCCACGGCTCCCTAAACCCTAAAACTTAAGCCCTGGAGCCTGAACCCTAAACCGTAATTCCTGAACCCTGAACCCTGAAGCCGATCCCTAATCCCTAAACCCTAAACCCAAACCCCTAAACCCAAAACCCTAAAGCCTCCTAAGCCGGAAACCCTAAACCCTCCAGGAAGAGCTGCCTTTGTCACCTCCTTCGAAAGCGACTGAGGCCAAGTTCCCACAAAGAGCTCTCCAGAAAGAAGGGTTTCGATACCAGGGCTTTAGTGGTGTTGGGAATATAATATGGAGGGATCCTTGATATGGGTGGTTCTCAAAACTATGGTCCCCTTTTGGGTCCCTATTATAATACGGCACCTAATATTTAGGGTACCCAAAGAGGGACCACAATTTTGACAACTACCCATATGGTTCTCAATAAAACAATGCTGAAGAGGGAACCTTGATATCATGAAAGGCACATCGCTTCAGTAGCTCGTATTGGGCTCGCTTGTGTTGGGGTGTAGAGATATCCACCTGTACTGAAGCCTAAACTCCGCAATCAAAGCCCCGAAGCCTTTCCCGATCCCCCAATCTTCAGCCCAAACGCAACCCTGTCATACAGGAATTGCAATGTCTAGCATAACTGTTTTTGCGCATTGCCTGCACATGCCCCTAATCCCCTGTTAGTCTGGGTTCTTGTCAAGGAATTGAATTTAAGTTGCCATAATTGGGACCTACAGTAAACAATATGGTTTCCTTTTTTGTGGTAACTTGAATTAAATCCTTTAACAAGAACTCGGGGACCCAGCAGTCAGTAGTTAATGAAGCTTTTGGAAAGACTGCACCTGAGAGCAGAAACGCGTTGCGAGGCTCCGGCGAAGCCGTGTGCCGAGGTTGTTAGACCAGGCCATGGGGCAGGCACCAAGAGCCTCGAGGACTGAGAGTAGGGTTCCTTTAAAGGTGCCCTTTCAGGGATACTATAAGCGATCTATAGGGGGGTTTTATAATATAGGGGCCTTAATAATTGGGATTTCAAAGTTTTAGGGGTATTAGCGGCATGGGGTTTGAGTTTAGAGTTTGGGGTTTAGGGTCCATAGGAGCTCTCTCAAGGGTTTTCATGAGGTTTAGCAGTTATGGTTTAGCATTTCGGGATTTGCCGCAGGATTAAAGTCTTGATCCAGTTTGGGGGATATTGTGCGCAGGGTGTGTTTTTGTCATGTGTCGGAAAGCTTTGATTCAGGTTCGGCGGGAGCTTCAGCTGTTCTTCGATCGCCTTCTTCCGCGCATGCGCGAGCACTACTGTTCAGTGCCTGGATTCGCGCATGTAGAAAGTTGAGCATTACTGGGTTGGGCTTCGCCAATCTCTGCAGCTTTTGCAACAAGATATCTAAACCCCAAGGGGATTAAGGGTTGGGGCCCTCAGCACGAAGCTCACGGTAGAGCTCCGCATAAGAAGGAGCTCATCGGATGGAATGCAGCATCGTGGCTGCAAAGTACCAAGAGGGGCCCTCTAGTGATCGCCGCAGGGTGTTTTTCGACAAGTGAAGGATCCCGATCTTCGGAGCTTGGGAAGAAGACCCTGCCCCCCAAACGGGCCCCTACCCCTGGATGTGGTGGAACAGGAGCTCAAAGACAGCCCCCGAGACCTTAAGCCCAAAATCCTAAGCGTTAAACCCATAGCCGTAGATCCTTGAGCCTTAAACCCTTATCCTCAGGGCCCCGACGGGAACTGATGTAGCCAGACTACAGGTCTTGCTTGGAACGCAGGGCATAAGTCGGGCTCCGGTTTTCTGTTAGGAGCTTGGGCTGAAAAGTCACAAGAGATTGGGGCTTCGGGTTTAAGCTTGAAGGGTTGGAGCTTAATGTCTACGGTCCGTGGCCCACTCAGGAATTGACGCAGCAGTACTGCCAGCTGATGGCAGACGTGTCCACTTACATACGCCAGATCCAGGACATTTGTCTCTAGCTAATCCGGAAGTGCTACCAAAGGTTGAAACCCGAGTCCCGGGATGGTACACCGGATCCTTGACACAGGAGTTTCCATTCAGGAATCGTCGAGTGTCTGAGTGACACGTGTAGTTCCTTTATCCCGAAACCTTGATTCCTCCTAGAGCCTTTTGCTGAGCCGCAAAACGCAAAGCCCTGACATACACCTTCACACCCCTGCGCGAAATAGAATCTAGGCAGGTTCCTGCCGTATTGCTTTTTGAACTGTAGCTGGACATCTTCCTTTTTGACCAGTGAGGCGACACCATAGGGTTCTTACCAATACTTTCGGTGTGAACAGCCTGCCGCAGCATGGCGCGTGTTTTGGGGGCACAGTTTTGGCCTGATGGGTGGTCTTGGAAGCCTCGGGTGCTCTTTGAATGGTTCTCGGATATCTAGGGGCTTCGGCTGCTAGATGCGCTATCATATGACGTGACATATGTAAGCAATAGATGGACAGGCAGCTAGGTATATGAATGGATAGATGGGTAGAGTGAAGTGATACTAGAGACATAGGTAGAAAAGCCGGGTTCCCTTGTGCTGCTTGCTTTCCTGGAAGGCCTCCCGCCCGGGGCTTCTCGAGAACCTGCCGTTCCAGCCCATCTGGATGGACCCTGTGCCGGTGAACGAGCCCACGGCTGAGAACCTCCGCAAAAGCATCTCGGAATCTTTCCTGCATGCTTGCTCTCTGGCCTTCAAAGCTCGCTCTGTCGCAATTTTTGTGCAAGTGAGCCGCACAAGCTGGTTGAGCCATATATTCGTGCAGATGGTGATCCGGATCATGTAGCAATGCAGAGAACCTGGAAACACTTTCCATGACGCAAGCGACCTGAGTGACCCAAGTACCGAAGACATCCCTGGGTTTGTCCTCGTACCATCTGACCCTAACCCCGTAGAATGGAAAGCCTACAGCCAAAAGCAGTCAAACTAGCGGAATGAACCTTCGTCCGACAAGGGAAACCCTGCAGCCAGCAACCCCCAACGAGCATTCAACTGTGAACCCTTTCCCTCAAGTGTCCCGAGCTAGGACCCCATGCAACCTCGAGGCTACAATAGACGTATACTGACAAGCACAGTATGGAAAGCCCTCATCATTGAAAGAGCCGGGGCAGGACGACAAAGCACAAACAACAAAACACCAACACACATAACAAATCACATCACCACCAACTACTGCGACTTCCCACTCCAACAGCACTCGGAATGCAGCCGCACAGTCTCAAACCCGAGAACCTGAAGCCTTAACAATCAACTAGACCCCCGAGACAGAAAAGCTCAAACCCGACTGCCCAAAAGCCTTGCGCCCTGAACCCTAGAACCCTGAAGCCATGAACTATCTCAGGACCTCTCCGTGTGGGTTGCCCGGGGTCGGGCGCAGGTTGACTGGCTGCGCCGCAATTCAATGCCGTGGGGCAACCTGCCACTTGATCTACAGGGGAAGACTGGTAGTATTTGTAGTCGTATTGAGTCGTATTGGTATTATTGTTTGTGGTATGGCAACCTGCCACTTGGTCCAGGAAAGACTTGAGTGGTAGCTGTCGTTAGTAGTTGCAGTAGCAGTAGCAGTAGCAGTAGCAGTAGCAGTAGCAGTAGGAGTAGGAGTAGGAGTAGTAGTAGCAGTAGCAGTAGCAGTAGCAGCAGCAGTAGCAGTAGGAGTAGGAGTAGGAGTAGGAGTAGGAGTAGGAGTAGTAGTAGTAGTAGTAGCAGCAGTAGTAGTAGTAGTAGTGGTAGTAGTAGGAGGAGGAGGAGGAGTTTGCATTTAGGTACATGGAACCTCAGAAATCTCCGAGACTTCCTTACTTCCCACAGCTGGCGCGGTCAGCTGGCAGTGTAGGAGGCCCTGAACCTTGTCCCGGCTATTTTAGCCCAACAGCAGTAGACATGGACCGCGATCCTCTTCACGACAGTGTCCTTGAGGATGCCACTGCAGCCGAAGAGGCCGAAGAAGAGAATGCTGAGAGCGATCAAGGGTCAGTGCCCACCTCTCCGATGACGGCGGCAGAACGGGCGCACCCGCCGACTGCACCCCCGCTTCATGGACCGCCATACGGACCACCTCCACCCCAGCCAGTTAATGCTCCGCCGACAATGGCCCAATTCAGAGCTACACGGACCGAGCCCAGTGCAGGATCCTCGGCTTCAGCTGGAGTGGACTCTATGGGCATTGCTGCAACGTGGCCAACCAGGGTCCAACAAGGTGGGGCCGAAGGAGCCCCAAGGTGGCATCGCACTTTAGCGGCCAATATCCTTCAGCATCTCCAGCCTATGTGAGGGCCCCTGAGTATTCCGAGGTCGCCACCTGGAGATCCCTCTTGATCAGCCTCAGGGAGGCTACGCCGGCCGAGGAGTACATGCTGGTGCGTACAGACCCCGCAATCCTCTCTTCGATCTGCCAGATGCCCACGGAGACCATGGAGGCCTTGAGGAAGGTGGGGTCGAACCAGAGATGGAGTCGGAGGGGCATACCACTGACCCGAACACCTCGGACTCGGACTCGGACAGTGATCGAGACCCTGCTGCTGAACGGCCTCCCTCCACTACACTGGTGACGACCTCTACGACCTCAGCACTGCCACCTCCGCATGACCACCTGACTCCCAACGAACCAGCAGGCACGGTGCCAGATGCAGCAGGATGCTGTATGAGTCAGAGGACGGATTGGCTTGCTTTGACCTGGGGCAGGCTACTGAATGCCTGCATGCCACACGGGAAAGGCTCCACATGTATCGCGAGGATAACCGCATTGATCGGCACTCAGAGACACTGGACTCCCCAGCAGACGGACCGCGATCCCGATCTCGCTCACGCTCACCAGCTCCGGACTCGGGCACAAGGTGGGCACCTCTGGTTTCCCAACCCGTGGGCCCCTTAGTCCTCATGGTTGAGTCTAACCTGCCTTTGGTTACGGCTAACCCCGGCCCACTCCTTGTTGCACACGCCACAGGTGAGGAACAGTGTCAAGGGACACATGCTGGCATGCTGGCCATGGGCGCTGTGCTCGTCTTGAAGCTCTCCCTTTGTGTCTTCCTGTGCAGCCAGCTTTCACACATGCAGACTGGCTCGGCTCTTCCCTGCAGCTATAAAAAAGTGCCACAGCGGCATGCCAATGACAGTGCGTTCACCTTGTGCATCATTGCTGCATTGGCATCCCTTGCCATAGCCCTGCGAAAGCTACGTGCAAACCTTTTCAGGTACGGCCCTGCCGACCATCTGACTACCCTTGGCCCTGCCGGCTACCCTGGGCCCTGCAGAGAAGCGGGTCCCCTGGTCCAACCGACTAAGCCGCATGCTATTGCAGGCTTCCCTTTGCACAGATGGCCCAGGTCGGTCAGACACCCGCCAGCCGCTCCACAGGTGCAGCAGCCTCTTGCTAGTTGTGTGACACACTTCCCTACCGCCACGCAGGATCTTCATTCCAAACAAGCCTCTGAAGGAGCATCCGGCTCCACTTCGCCATTTGCCTCACCTTCTCTCATTAGCCGCTCGGGTCCCAAGTCCCGGGGATCTCATGTTTGCTGGTTGCACAGATTTATCTTCTACTACATGCAGCTTCGTTGTGCAGCAGCAGTGGGATCAGAAGCGAAGGTTGCAAACCTTGCCACTGGGTTTGCTGGAGGTGTGAGTCTACTTAGGCTCTCTGACACCACCACACCGAAGCACAGTGGTCTCCCAACATCCAGTCCGATGCCAAGAGAACAAGTTTCCCGATACGTGAAACGCTCCTACAAGAGAGCATGCCTCCGTGCCCTCAAACAAGGCCGTACACAATACCGGGGACGTGTGCTGGAGGCACATTAGGTGCCAGAGCAGATGCGACAGACCTCAGTGATATCACGACCGCTCAGTGTGACCCCGCAGGCTACAAGCCGTGGAGTGCGAACATTCACCTGGAATGCAGGTGGGCTCAATGCCGGGCTATATGCAGAGTTACTGACGTTTCTATCCAACTCCCCTTACGAGGTAGCCATAATACTTGAGACGAAATGGTCTGAAAATCTTGAGTTTACGACTGGTTCGTGGTCGTGTACTCATTCCGGTTGTAAGTCTAGAAAACATGCTGGAGTTCTCATCTTGGTTCACCATAGGATAGCGGCTCCCTCCCAACTTCGCTTTGAACATCTGCTCCAGGGCAGATTGCTGCACGTGCGAGCGCCGATCTCTGGCCGCGACGCCAGACATCTGCACATCTTAGGGGTGTATCAAAAGACCTATGACACCAAGTGTGCGAGTACTCTTGATCAACGCCTTCAGGTTTGGCAAGCCCTCAGTCGATGCTTATCAAGCATCCCGGTCAGAGACTCACTCATTGCAGCAGGCGACTATAACACGCCGCTAAGCCCCCAAGCCCCCCATGTAGGACCGGTGACAAACCCTCTCCCCTGCCACCCTCCTGAGGATATGGACGAGCTGCAACTGCTCCTCCAAACCTACGATTTGGTAGCACTCAACACGTGGAGCAAGCCGGGACCCCGAGTGCAGCCGTCCACATTCAAGTTTGGGAATGTTGAGTCCCAAATCGATTTCATCTTAGTCAGACGCTGCGAAGCCACGGACCAGGCTCGAAAAGCCCGTCCACTACGGCAATTCCACGTGGGCGCCTCGCGACACAGTGGTGCCTACCACTTCCCTTTGAGTGCGATCATCTCAATACGATGTCCCCACTGGACTCGCAGACCACCTAAGCCCCAGCCCCGGGTCAATGTTGAGGCGCTCTTGGCTGCCCTTGACCAGCCGACGAACCCTGTTCACATGAAGCAGATAGAGGCTGTCCGGCTAGCAGTGGCCCAACACATCAGCCAATGCAATGGCATAGAGGGAATAGACACCCTGCATGACACGTTGCACACTGCCTGTTGTCAAGTCTTTCCCATGCGAGCCAAACAGCCGACTGAGAAGCCCTGGCAGAGTGCTACGGTCCAATCTGGTATCCAGGCCATGTGAGCGAAGTGGAGAGCCTTCAAATGGGTCCGAAAGGATGGGCTCAGAGGCTGGTTCAATGCCTGGAGAGCTTGGAAAGCATTTGACCGACAGCAGAGGGAACATCAAAAGCGCTGCCGAGAGGCACGCCGTGCCAAGTTGCTTGGGGCTATGCAGGAGGCCCAAACCTGTGCATACCGACACGACTCACGGGGTCTCTATCAGATCATAAAAAGAATTGCACCGAAGCAAGCATATCGCAGGTTGCAACTTCGAGATGCTGAGGGCCGAATGCTTACTCCTCCAGCGGAGGCCGACCTTTTGCAAGCACACTTTGGTGAAAGATTCAAAGCTCCTTCTTCGGCCGAAAGGGCTATGGAGATAGAGCCTTCCACTGAGGCCGTCTCCCCAGAAGGACCCTGGACCCTCCAATCACCATTGCTCATCGATGCAGGGCATCTGTGTGCCGCTTTGCAAGCCATCCCGCGAAGGAAAGCTGTGCCAGCAAGTCACCCTCCTGGGGCAGCCTGGCGCCTGTGTGCAGATATGGTGTCTGCCTGGACATGTGACCAGCTCCAGCAGCATTGGCACAACCATCCTGTGAAGGTGCCACAAAGCTGGTCCGATGTGGACCTGGCTCTGGTCCTGAAACCCGACAAGTCAGGCACGCAGCCCAGTGACTACAGACCGATCGGATTGTCGTGTCCACTGGGAAAAAAGATGCTCAGTTGCCTCCTTGAACCACATCTACCACAAATTCTAGAGGCAGTCACTCGCTTCCCCCAGTATGCATACCAAAGTGGTCGATCCCAGTATGATGCTCTCCGTAAAGTCTTTGCCCACTGTGCTGCCACAAGAGCGGAGCTGAGCATTCATCACAAAAAATCTCCACCATCAGCATGCTGGACAGAAGAGTGAATCACTCTTCGGAAGCCTCATGATCACATTAGACCTGTCCCAAGCATTTGATAGAGTCCCCAGAGAGCTGCTCTATCAAGGAATGTGTGACATGCAGCTGCCATCAGACTTGATCTCTATCATCATGGCCTGGCATTCAAGCATCTTTTACACCGTGCACCATGCAGGCGAAAGCCGGAGCTTCCAGGCGACCCGTGGAGTGCGACAAGGCTGTTCAGCCTCTCCCCTCCTTTGGCTCATATTTTCGCACGCAATCAGCAGCCGACTGGAGGTTTCCATTGGCTACCGCACTTTGTGCCAATTGCTCACCATCTTTGCAGATGACTATCATGCAGCAGGCACCTTCAGCTCTCTGCATGAGTTAGAGCAGTTGCTGAGCTGTATCTCGGTCCTCTTCAAGGTACTCCACCACTTTGGAATGGCTGTGAGCGATGCAAAATCCAAGGCCATTCTTGCGCTCAGGGGCACCTTAAGCACATCCATTCGGAAAAAGTTTGTGAGGAAGGGACCAAATGGTCCGGTGCTTCGTATACCCCAACAGCAAGGCAGTCTCTGCATTCCACTAGTGTCGGAGTTCACCTATCTGGGTGCTCGCATCAGCTACGCTGCTTTTGAAAATGCCACACTGCACCACAGGCTGAGCAAAGGGAAAACCACCTTCAGCCGACTTGGTACCGTCCTCAAAGGTAGACACTATCTCACTGTCGGCCAACGGCTCAACCTGTGGAGGGCTTGTGTTTGGTCCACCATCTCCTATGGTCTGATTACCTGTGGGCTGACTGCAGAGGGACACAAAACACTGGAAACAGCGGTGGTGAAACAGCTCAGGGCCATCCTCCGACAGCCGGCCCACCTTACGCACACTACCAACCAGGAGGCGCTTGTGAAGGCAGGCTTCGCCCAGCCGGGACTAGTGCTTCAGAGGCTGCTTGATAATGAAGCCACTCGCCGCCAGGACTGTGCAGACCACCAAGTGAGCCTGCCCACAGGTGCGTGGTGGCGACGGGTAAGGGACAGCCTTAGCATCCATCAGGAATCAGCTAAGCTTCAGGTTGCTCCTACGGAAGCCACCCCGCATCCCTGCCCAGTCTGTGGTCTCTTATATAGTAGTCGCACTACTCTCCTCACGCATGTGGCTAAGCAGCACCCCGAGTACTCTCTCGATCGTCCGCCAGAGCCCTTCAATAAGCACACAGACTCTATAGGAGGACTCCCTCAATGCAGCCACTGTCGGAAAAAATTCTCGACCTGGCAGCTGCTCCGTCGACATGTGGAGCACAACTACTGTGCTGTTCGTCACTCCTTTCTGCCGCAGCCCCCATCAGAGGTCAGTGCAGCATCCCAGCAGGCTGATTTGACCAGTGATCGGCCCCCGCTGTTTGAAGAGCCCACCATGCAAGCCAGCCTCAACACCGAGCAAACGCCATCTACCACATCCCACACAGACATCGCTATCTTCAACATTGCATGAAGTGTGGACAGTGGGTCGCGTCCTCCAAAGTGATGAAGCTTCACTATAAGAATAGCCACTCTGACTTGTACACTAGGCTCGGAAGTAAAGCCACTGCACTTTGTCACACGTACACCACAGGAGGCACCCCCTGCCTGTATTGTGGAGTCCCACTAGTGCATCCTAGGCTTCATAAACCTGCCTGTTCAGTCCTGTGGCAGTTCTGTCTGAACCTTGCTGCACAACCACTGCCTCCAACGGAACATGGACCTGACAACGGAGCTGGATCTGGACATATCACAAGTCTTTGGCAACCTTGCCAAGAACAGTGCCGGCGGCTTCAAATCCCTGCTCCCCAACCAGTCTCAGCAAGAAACTGCAGAAGAGGAGAGGCCACCAAAGGCGGCCAAGACGGGCCAGAATCCGGGGCAAAATCCAGGGCAAGGCAAGCGAGGCCGACCAGCAGACAGCTCAGGCTTCCATGGACATCCCAACCCCCAGGGGAAGGGCAAAGGCAAGGGGAAGGGGAAACCCTCGACGCAGACGGTGGCTCTAGTCAGAGCCATGGGCAGACTGATCATCCGCCAGGAGACACAGCTCCAAGTGCTGAAGCAGAACTCAGCATGGATGGTTTATCTCAAGCCGGGGGCCAATGGACCGATCCCTGTTCTCTTCCAGGCAGCAGAAAAGTACAAGGAACAGGCCAAGACAAAATTCATGGAGGCGCCGGTGCGAGCAGTCATCCTGGGCACCTTGATCCAAACGTTTGTTCACTGCCTGCAATCGCTCAGCACGGATGTCGAGCAACAGAAGGCTGCCAAGGACAAAGGGTGGATGACAGACGAGGGCCACTGGTACTATCAACGGTGGGATGCAGCCAACCAAGTTCTGCAAGTGGACGAGGATCACACTCCGATCCCTCACCAAGACGTTGTGAACCTTGCCCAGAAGCTGGCAGGACTGGTAATGACCAGGGACGTGGTACACCGGTTCAATGCAACACATCCGATTTCGGCGGACAAAGAAGGTACAGCAGTCTTCTTCCTCGAAATTGGATTGAGAGCCAAAGGTGTGATGGAGGCATGGGAATGCCTGGAAACCATGACGAACCTGGCAGCACTCCAGCTGATTGGGATGCAGGTGAAACGAGAGAGCTTGCGCCGGAGCAATCTGTCGGACGAAGTGCAGAAATTGCTGGCCTCCTACACAGGCTTGTGCTGCGTGACCCTTCATGTCACAGCTACATAAATGCATTCGTCGTGACGCACTTGTGGTGCTTTGGACTCATGGAGGTGCCTGAGTTTCAATGCTTCGGTTCCAAGATTCAGGCGTGGCGTGATGTGCTCTACTCGGGTGCAACCGCGGGCCCTGTTACCATAAGCAGGCTCCGATCCTGGACAAGTCTGCTTAAGGGTTGGCAACGGCCAGCCTCTCAGACAGACATTGCTCCATTTAAGGGCGGCTGGGAGACACGATTGGGAACGGGGGAAGCAACGGCACAGGTGGCAGCAGGAACGTTGCATTCGCCTATCAGCATGCCTCTCCGGCCCCACCATTGCTGTGTGCAGGACTGTGTTGATTGCTGGCATGCGAAGGCCGACCAGTCAGTCTCGGCTCTCACCCAAGCATCTGCCTACCTCTATGTGCAGCTTGACAGGCATGCTCATGGGGACAAGGCTGTCCAGTCACAGCCTATGGTGCTCCCGAGCACGCTTACAATGCCGATTTTTGGACACAAAGGTAGACGCTTCAGAGCGGTATATCAAGTCACTGCGATCATCCTTCGGTCCTCTACCGAAGCTCATGCATCTTACACAGCCCTACTCCGATCCAGACGGGATATCGACAGGGGCAGCTGCTGGGAACTGCGTGATGGACAATCAGCCGTGCACCTCAGTGCTCCACCTGAGCAAGCCTGCGAACAACTTCACATTCTTGCCCTAGTGAGGTCGCATCTTCTACGCTGAGAGGGGCCTTCTGTCTGGCTTTCTGTCATACATTATTATTATCTCCTGTACTTGGAGCTTCGCTCCACAGTACCCTCCGATAAATGTCGGAGAACTTTTGGCTAGGACAAAGCCTGCTGGCACTAGTGCCGAGGCATACAGATTCAAAGAGTGTGCACCAAGCACCGGCGATGTATCGCTGCTGTTCAGGGACGCTTAGCGGCTGTCGGATTCCGCTGCGATGGAAGAAGAAGAAGGAGGAGGAGGAGTAGGAGTCGGAGTCGGAGTGGGAGTTGGAGTTGGAGTTGGAGAGGGGGGTGGAGGGGGAGGAGCGATGGTAGTGGTAGTCGTGATGGTGTTAGTGGTATGTAGTGGTCGTGGTAGCCGCTCAGTTGTCGATTGCTTCGTCGACATCGAGGTTGTCGTGTCCCTAGCAGTCGTGACCCATTCTAAACCCGAGACCGGTTAAGAGCCATAACTCCAAAGCTGTAACTCCAAGTTAACAGAAGTCTCATCTGAATTGGATGAGCATTTCTTAGCTGCTTGCCCTCTCGAGGCCGCTGTGTGTGGAGCCACCGTCGCCCAGCACAGCGAGCGCGGCAAGCCCGACAAAATCATCCAACGTAAAGGTTTAGAGTTGTAGGGGTAGGGTTAGGGTTACGGATCTCGGGTTTAGGGAATCAGATTTGTGATCATGGGTTTCGTGTTTTTTCGGGTTGAGAAGGGAGTAGTCAAAGCATTGAGCGTCTGCCCAGTAACTCGCAGAGTAGGTGCTCAGATGCCGGCTTCTAACGGGTGCTGTGTGTGGTCCTGGAACCTTCCCCTCCAAAGCTCAAAATTGCGCATGTCTCAAGTTTTTTATGCGGGCTTGTCCCGGAGTCGAGCCGCTCCATGCAAGACAATGTGTTCCCTTCTCCATCATAGAGACAGATGCAGAGCTTTGCCCTCGGGTTTGTTTCAGATTCTGAGATCGCCGTGCTTTGGTTCAAGCGATCCTGAGGTTTGAATGCGAAAGCTGCTTCAAACGTGTACTAGGTACCAAGTGCAAGCTTCCACATCGTGCAGGCACGTAAACATGTTGGATTGCTTGTACAGCAAAGGGATCAGGATTAGAGGTTGAACTCTGTTATGGCCGCCTTTGTCAGCCTGTCAGACCTGTCCGACTGGAGGTGTTAGATCCTAGAGGTCTTGCGCTTACTCATGGAAGCCTGCTTCAAGGATCAGGGGACTTAGTAAGTAAGGTTACAAGTACCCGAATTGGGGTTATAAGTAATTATATGTTAGAAGCATAGTTACCTTGTTTGTTGCCTTAGTTACTAAGTCCCATGATCTTTTAAGTCACCCAAACCCTCAAACCCCAAATCCTAAAAGAAACCCTCAGGCTACGGCATCAATTAGGGGTGTTAATATAGGAACCTAAATACATATCTATATTGTTAGTATGGTAAAATGGGCCCCCAAACCCTCTGCCACTTATCAAGGCCCCTATATTCATGTTCAGGATTCATCACGTCGCATTCAAAGCTTCACGGCTCAAAGGGCCAGGGCGGATTCTGCCTGGGTCGGATTTGATTAGGATTTAAGTTCGAGGGTTTAACTTGTGGGTTTCAGGGTTTGCGCTGTAAAGTCTTTGGTTTGCAACAACTTCAGTTTAGGGTTTAGGGTTTAGGGTTTCGCAATTTAGGGTTTAGGGTTTCAGAGTTTAGGGTTTCATAGTTTAGGGTTTAGCGTTTCATCTTTGCTTGCAGCACAGTGCTGGAGCTATGCCGAGACCGGCGTCGCACTCGAAAGAGGAGCCGTTGATGGGGAGTCAGAAGTCTTGCCGGTGTTTAGAGCTGAGTTCCATCACTTGACACTGGGGCTGACTGGGGGTGTGGAGACTTGCAATGGTTCTTATCGTATGCAATCTCGCTAGAAGAAGCGGTCGTTTGATGCTAAATGGGGGTTTTGGGAAGGCCCGTGTCTGCTGTTCGACACTGAGTGGGGGATTCAAGATGAGTCCTGGTGTTCCAGTCTGTGCTCCTACTGGTTTTGCCAGGCTTATCCTTCTCTTCGCCACCGGAGTAGTTGTGGTTGTGGTTGGGGTTGAGGTTATCGTTGTTGTTGTCGGCTGTGATTCTATGGAGGTTGTCTCACCGCTGTTTGGGAGAACCCAGAAGCATGATATGGTCGTATTTACATCATGCCGTTCATTCTGCTAGGATACAAATGGCTGGTCCTCAACACTGTCGGGCCACTATTCGGAGATCTTGCGGCGCCTGGACGACCAGGTGCTGTGGGAGTACATGGATACGTGCATACCCATGTACGCCCATCATATGTGCATGCATAGACGGTTGGAGAGAGATAGATAGGTAGATAGATAGATGGATAACTTGGTAGATAACTATATACATGATTAGAAGCCCACCCTTCAACTTTCAGCGCTGGTGGATTGGGTTCAGGATTCAGGTGGTTTTCGATGTTAGGCTAAGCTGGAGAAACACGTCAGCTTCAGACTCGGGGATGTAGGGTGCAGGGTTGTGAGAGTGTTATGAATCCATCCATTTTCGCTCGTCGCAACGTAAGACTTCCAGGCTTTGCGGCGCCGGGCACAGGCCATGATCCTCGCAGCCTACACTACATCCTGAACAGCTGTACCCCCAGACCCGAATCTTTCGCCCCCCGAAGACTTGACTAAACACAGTGGATGATCTTGAAAATCGAAACTATAGCAGAGGCCATCAGCAATCTGAAGCCTTAACCCCCCTCAACAGCATTAAGCCCTAGCTGAATAGACCGTGCGGTTATGAGACGCTAGGGGTCTTTTACACAAATACCCAGAGCTCGCTATTTCAACCTCGGTAATACTTAGAAGCTTTAGCATCTAATTGTCACGATGGCAGTTGTGATAGTCTGGCACTGTTAGCAATCGCGAAGCAGATGCTGCTGGTGATGGCGAAAATAAAGATGATGACCATGATACACTGTGTGATAACGATGGCCATGTCGGCGAAAACAGTGCGGATCACCATGACAACATGCTATTGAGGATAATGCATAAACAATCATGTAAGTTGTTTCGAGGTTATGCCAGGAACGAGTATCAAGTTTATGGTGAGATCGGTTCTCGCAAAAAGAACCGTCCTACAACTACAATGCTAGTAACTATAGTCTATTGTGCTTGTACCGCACGAACACCAGCGGGAACCCTAAACCCGAAGCATTCAGATATCCTAGTATCTGAAATACCTAAATCTTACATCCATAAGTCTCAGCTCGGCAAGAAAGCTTAGGGCCCCCACAAATGCAATAAACCCAGAACGCTTCGAGCACTTTCTGCATGGCCAGGAGACGATCTTGAGCGACTGGGCCAAAGCGTTGGGTTTGGGGTTGAAGGCCCAAAGCCTGAACCGTAAGCGGCGTTTGTCAGTCGTGGTTCCAGGAGCTCGTGCTGTAGAAGCGTGAATAGGAATACCATTCCTTAAGTATCCTGGCCATCGATATACGGTATTCTACCCCGCAGATCCCCTACTCTAGTTCTACAGGCTCCTATATCACCAGAGGCTGTGACGGCAAAGGTGCACCAAGCCAAACCCAAAACCCGAAACGTTAGGTTCCATAAGCTTTAAGCCCGACAGCCCAGAGCTCCATGAGCCGCTTACCAACGAAATGCTGCAGCAATTAACACCAGAACCTTTGCACGCTCCCTCTCCAAGCCGATGAAGGGCCGCACAGGATCTTGTGAAAGCCACCCTAAACCCCTAAACCCCTAACCCCTAAACCCTAAACCCTAAACCGAGGAGAGATCCTGGAGCAAGCTCGGAAGCCCGTCCGACGGTCCGGCATCATGTGCCCTTGCTTGAACTTCCTGGTGTTAATATGGGGGTCTTAATAATTGCCAATACTATTTGGGCGGCTCCTTACTATAACTATAGTATAATGGGCCCCAAAACCCTGTTCTAATTATTAAGGCCCCTGATAGGTAGTAGCTTCCTGCGAAGAGCTCCGATTGGCATGATACGGGCTCAAGAACTAGGATACATGTTGGGGCTCTTTAGTGTGAAAATAGGAAGCGTGCCGCCCGCCCTTACTCGGAAGTTGCAAGATCCTAAGTCCCTTCTGAAAGCACGATCTGAACCCTAAATGCCCAAGTGCCTAAAGCTCACACCCGAAAATCCCAAACCCCACAGCCCCCAGGAAGCCTTCAGCAGTCACACTGGCACTGACACACACACACACACACACACACACACACACACACACACACACACACACACACACACACACACACACACACACACACACACACACACACACACACACACACACACACACACACACACACACACACACACACACACACACACACACACACACACACCACACACACACACACACACACACACACACACACACACACACACACACACACACACACACACACACACACACACACACACACACACACACACACACACACACACACACACACACACACACACACACAAGCAAAAACACACAAGCACACACAATAATTAAAGCCTCTAGATCCAAAACCCCCTTGCAAACCCCCAAACCCTAAAAACCCTTGTCATACACCCTAAACCTCGACGAAACTCTAGACATCCCTAGACCATAGAACCCTGAAGGAGCCCTTCGGGTTCGAATCTACGGCCCCGGTTGAGAGCATCTCCCAAGGCACAGACTTGCGGCTTTGGGGCTTAGGGTGCTGGGGTCGGGTGTCGATGATATTGCTGTAGGTGTGGGCTTTCAGGGTTTAGGACTTTGCCGTCTATTGGGTTGAGGGTTTTGGGTGCATTGCCCTCGGCGAGATGGCTCAGGGTGTTGATTTAAGGACAGTAGCGGGTGTAGGTTTCTTTCGGACTGGTGCATCACAGTGGGCAGACGGAGCACATTGCGTTGTATCGCTCTTACCTGCAGCTTAAAGCCGTGCTATCGTCATGGTCAGTATGACTAGACTAACCAGACGACACTGTCAATGCATCGCACTCCCTGGTGTCACATCGCTATCTTCTAAACCAGTGTTTCCGAATTACCAGCACTTCATCATGAGCAGCACAGACATCTGCATCAAAACCCTCCAACCACCATCGTTAACATCATCATCATCATCATCTTCTTCTTCTTCATCATCATCACCATCTGCATGGTCAACCTCGTTACCATGATCTTCAGCTCCATAGTCATAATCACCAGTCTGCAGCGAACTCATGTCGCACATCTCCCGCAACCCTCACCGGCACCACCATCATCACCAGCACCACCATCATCATCATCATCATCATCATTTTCATCGTCACCGATGGTGATGACCATCATCACCAGCATCACCACCATCAACATCATCATCATCACCGTCATCACCATCGTCATCACCATCATCACCGTCATCAGCATCGTCAGCATCAACATCATCACCAGCACCATCCCCACCAATACCACCATCACCACCATCACCACCATCACCACCATCACCACCATCACCACCATCACCACCATCACCACCATCACCACCATCACCACCATCACCACCATCCCCACCAATACTGTTGATGATATAAATCCTGCATTACCCATAATAAGGAATATACCATAATTCCCATAGTTTAGGGTCCTTAAGGTAATGCAGGATTTATATCATCCACCGTACCACCATCACCATCACCACCATCACCACCATCACCACCATCACCACCATCACCACCATCACCACCATCACCACCATCACCACCATCACCACCATCACCACCATCACCACCATCACAACCATCCCCACCATCACCACCATCACCACCATCACCACCACCACCATCACCACCACCACCACCATCACCACCATCACCACCATCACCATCACCACCATCACCACCATCACCACCATCACCACCATCACCACCATCACCATCACCACCATCACCACCATCACCACCATCACCACCATCACCACCATCACCACCATCACCACCATCCACCATCACCACCATCACCACCATCACAACCATCCCCACCATCACCACCATCACCACCATCACCACCATCACCGCCATCACCACCATCACCACCATCACCACCATCACCATCACCACCATCACCACCATCACCACCATCACCACCATCACCACCATCACCATCACCACCATCACCACCATCACCACCATCACCACCATCACCACCATCACCACCATCACCACCATAGCCACCATCACCACCATCACCGCCATCACCACCACCATCACCATCATCCCATCATCGTCATCATCACTATGCTCTGCACAGTTTGATGCCAGGGGATGATCGCAATGAGAGTAGAAACATCACTGGCAAATGAGGTTGAGGGCATCTTAGACTTCAAGATTCCACATCCTTGATAAACCCCCGAATTTTAAAATCTAAACCCTTCTTATTTGTTTCAACTTTCGTCAGGGACCGTTGTTTGATGTCATGTCCTGCTCGAACAGTTCGGAGCTAAGATGCGCACACAGCTGTCGAGGCTTCCGACGAGGACTTGGACGGGGAGTCGCCTGGGTCCTGGTGAGGGTGGTGTCAGACCTGAAAAGCGCAGGCTGTTGGACTCGGTAGAGGGTGCAACATGGCTTGCCACTCTGTTGTTTAAAATGTAGTTGAAGAATACCTCTTCGGAATCCCATCAACTCCAAAGTCCCGTTGACACCTTGAGGGAGCGGGGCTTCATATTAAGCTAGTCTGGTCTGCCCGTCAGGGAGTTTTTGTCTCGCACATTGTTATCCCCTATGGTCCCGTTTTGCTTCACTGGTTGGCTTCCAGGGTGGATGGCGAAGCACCAACAATAGGCTTGCAGTAGTTCTTTGACGCTTTTCACGGCCGGAGAGACCTCTAAGTAGGATATGCCCGAAACCAGAACACTTGAAATCAAAACGCTTAATCCTAAACCCTAAACCCCATTTAAAACAACCCTAAAACCCAAACCCTAAGCCAATCCGACATCATTCCCAAAAAGTTGTGCTTCCACGTATCTTATGGCACCTGCGGCTTTAGCACAACCATGCCCTGGGAACGGAACCAGTCAAGGATTTTGAGGGCCTCCATGAAACCTTCTTCCGGTTGATGATTTAATTTTTGCATTACCTTAAGGACCCTAGACTACGGCAAGTATGGGTAATGCAGGATTTATATCATCAACAGTTCTTCCATCTCCTACGTTCGAATGAAGAGCTTCCAACGAGGCCTGTGGTTGCCGTGGGCTCGGCGAACAGTGGCATCAAGATGCTGAGAACCTACACAGATGAGGACCGATTGCGGAGGGACGTCGAAAAAGTGCATTGAGTTCAGGGCTTCACGAGTGTAGATCTAGGGTCAATTGATTTCGATTTATGGGTTGGGGCTTTGGGTGTTTAAGGTTCTGGGTTTGAGCGTCGTAGTGTTTGAGGCACTGTAATCTTTCGTGCACGAACCCCGGTGCCCAAAAGCACCCAAGTTGTTTAAGTGTCGCTCATCTCCTCCTGGTCGTCGCCGTCTGGGGTCTACAGGAGGGTGTAAGGTTCAGGGTTTAGGGTGTCCAGTGTGACGATTCTCACTTCACTTCTAGAATGATCACAGGTATTTTTCGGAAGTTCCCCTTTTGGATTGCGGCCCATTCTACTACTGACGTTGTCAGACTTTCGGTGCACTTGCTGCAGCGAAGAATGCTGTTCGTAGCACTTGTATCAATCAGTCGTGTTCACACCCACATTAGCAGCAGTAACCGCAAAAGTGGGTCTTGCTATTGTTGCTGCCGACTGCTACTGCGGTTCTATGAAAGATCTCCCAGTTACCACGCTGCTTGGATTAACGGCTGGGGAGCCGAGCAGCAACCGGAGCCATGCTGCACATGGCAAACCCAATGGGAATAGCGACGACGAGACGAGGATGACTGCAAAGATCATGACAATGCTCATCATGCTTGTTTTCGCTATGAAGCAACTAGGAATCGGGCCCTCTGTTGATCACTGCACATTCGAGAGTCGCACATGAAACCCTAAACCCTGAACCCTAAACCCTAAACCCTAAACCCTAAACCCTAGCATGACAACAAGCCGCAGACGTGGGAGGACTTGGATCGACAAGTCGCCTCGAGGACGTACCACGAGCAGTTGGCGCAGCAGGTCTGCGCGAGGGGAGCCTTGTGGTTTCATGATATAGTACAGTAGAGTACAGTATGGTACCGAATAGTACAGCATAGTACCGTATACTACAGTAGAGTAGAGCATGGTATAGCATAGCAGAGTAGAATAGAACAGGAGTTTCAGGCTTTCAGGAACTTTAGGGTCTGAGGTTTTTGACCCCAGCCTGAAAGTCGCAAGTGCTACGCTCAAATGCCGTTGTCCTGGGCTTGGTGATTTGGGAACAGGCGCACTGATTCGCAAGGACCCTTAGGGGGGGTAAGGGGGAGGGGGTAGGGGGGCTTGATAGCCCTAATAGGGAATAAGGCTCCCTAATAGGGAATAAGGCTCCCTATTGATTGATCATCACAGGTCGATTCGTCTACTTCGATCCGCGTCCTTCGTCATTTTCGTTGAGTCTGAACGATCGTTGGTTGGGGCTTTTTCCAGTGTTCACTGTTGGGGGTCAACGGTTTCGGAGGATCGTTGGCCGAACAATTGTCACGTTGCCTGTATCAGAGGGCCTTCTTGCTGCTCACGCATTTCCGCCGTTGTACTGAACCCACTTTGAGTCAGCGATAGCCGAATACATGAGCCATCGTGAGCCATGTTCAGGTCGCCATGGGTTTCCAGAAGATGCAGATGCATACGGACACTGGGCATGCACACTCTGGCCCAACTTCAAGCCTGAGAGTTTCAGAAAGCACGGAGCCCAAGCGTTACACCCTCAACCCGAAACCCTGAACCCCAAACTCTAAAATCCATCAGGATCCTCAAAGAAGGTGCCCCAAGTGAACAGAAAACTCGCCACCTGAAGCCTAAACCATAAACCCTAAACCCTAAACGGAGCCTGTCTTTTGCTCATGCTTGGATGTGACATGGAGGTCTACTGCCTCAGGGTTACGCAGGATTTCGGGTTCGGGGTTTAGGGTTTAGGGGGGTTTAGGGCTTTCGCAGGCTGCGTGCAGCGTCTCGTCTCGGTGGTTTCAGGGTTCCAGGCCACGTGGGTAGAATGGTTAGGGTTTACATATACTGATCTAGGGTTTAGCGAGTTTAGTGTTCCTCGGGTGAAGCTGCTGTCCATGGTTCTAATGTTTATGCTGGCTACAGCAACAGCCCTGCTTTTCGGCATCGCTGCCATCTACATTGCAGCAGCCCCAGCAACACCTAGCACGGCTACAAAGACGTGCAGCATGTTGGAGTGCCTTGAACATGCAGGTAGGGGGGGATCTTTCGGCCCCCTGTTGTAAGCTATCCTGTTTGCTAGGATCTGTGTTTGAGGTTCCTCCCAAGTTACCTGCCCATCTTTTTTGTTTTATCTCGTCGCACTAAACCCAAAGCCTAAAGCCCTAAAGCCTGATTCCTGGATTACGCAGGGGCACTCCCCCTAAAGATGAGGATTTCAGAAACTACGGCAAAATCCAGACCTCAATCAGTAGACCGAAGGACTCGTGCATCAAGAGGATCGCACAGCACGGTGCCTTCGAGTTCTTTTTCGCAATGGTGGTGGCCACTCATTGCGAGCTTGTGTGGTTTGTAGATCTTTGCTTTGAGGCCTCGTTGGGCCCTTGTTTGCGGTTTAGACTTATGTACGTGGTTCAGCCTCCAATGGTCAAGGCCGCCACAACACTACGGCCCAAACCACCCCGCAGTCGCTTTTTGGGGGCTGCTCATTCCATAGGTACTGCGCCTGTCTAAACCCTAAGCTTGAATTCTTGCACTGTACGTACACCCAAACCCTAATCCTTATCCCTAGGCCCTAAACCCAAAACCTCAATTCCCCAGAGGCCTAGATTCGACCCGCAGCCTGGACGTCTCAGGGCACCAAAGGCGAGCGAAAAGAGCCTGATGCTTGTGCTGGTAGTGTCAGCATCATCAGTAGACTTACTTACAGTTTGTTTGTACAACAGCAACGGCAACAACAACAACAGCAACAACACCACAACAACAACTCCTGCTACTCCGACGATGACGACGACGACGACCGTTGCTGCAGATACTGCTACCTCTTGTACTGCTAGTAGTACAACGACTCAACTGACGAGGTCAATTAGTAACAACAAACTGGAAGTCATATAGACACAGGCACCAACCATAGCCACAAGAACAATACTTGCAAACTTGCTGCTGGCAAGCACAAGTTGAGTTGTATAAGCAATGGTGCAGGTTTTGCAACAGGAATTGTCATCATTCTTATTACCACCGTCATTCATCTCACCACCACCACCACCACCACCACCGCCACCGCCACCGCCACCGCCACCGCCACCGCCACCGCCACCCCCACCCCCCACCCCCACCCCAACCCCCAACCCCCACCACCTCCACCCCCACCCCCCATCCCACCCCCACCCCACCCCCACCCCCACCCCCACCCCCACCCCCACCCCCACCCCCACCCCCACCCCCACCGCCCCCACCCCCCCACTCTCACCACCCCCCCACCACCACGGCACCGGCACACCGGCACCGGCACCGGCACCGGCACCGGCACCGGCACCGGCACCGGCACCAGCACCAGCACCAGCACAAGCACAAGCACCACCACCATTGTCATACCATCATCACCATCATCACCATCGTCCTCATCATTATCATTGTCATCATCATCATCGTCATCACCATCGTCATCAACATTCTTCATCACCATCATCATCATCATCAACATCGTCATCACCATCATCATCATCATCATCGTCGCACTGCCACTTGCTCTAACTTTCTCCAGCGTCATCATTTTATGTCATCGCCATCGCTCAGGTGAGCAATGCCGTGTTTATCGGAATCGACGTGCAGCACGCCATCTCGCACCCAGGGCCAAGACCTGTGAGCTACAGGGTGACCCAGTACATCTACACAGCCTTGCTGCCGGATTGCTGTTGGTAAGAATTTGCGTGAGAAGCCAGAGGAACTTCAATCTGCACACCTTGGTTATTTCATATTGTGGATTCTTGTCAGTGTCCTTACCGTTGGCAGTGTTAGGCCTGCCATTGCTGCTCTGTCTCTCGTGGCCTAATTAGAGCTTGACGAAGACTGCGCTTAGATGTCCCAAGCACTGCCACGGCTGTCGAAGGTTCCTCTTCGAGCTTGTCATTCGGGTGGGTGCCCAGAAGTGGAAGTACTGCAGTGCAGAAGACTGGCAATGGAAATGCTTGGACGTTTTCGTGGTGCTCTCCTCGCTGTGGGAGGTCGCGGTTGATATCATAACAGCAATCTACGAAGGGCACCGTGGCCCTGTGATCTGAAGGTGTCGCAAGCTTTGGGTTTCAAAGTGCTCGGAAGACTTGAAGACGGAAAGGCAGGAGATCAGGTAGTCGACCGTAGCTGCGACGTGCAGCCAAGGCAGCAGAGCATTGAGGCCATCCAGGGATTGAGAAATCTCAAGTCCTTCAGAGCCTTGCTTGATGATTACATGGATTCAACCTGTACCCAAAAGCACAGCAACCCGACCCCTGTCCGCGATGAGGAATCATCCGGCTCACGCGCCTTCTCCGAGCCGTGCAGTTTGTACGGATCTTTCGCTTCGTGATGGCCTTGCGCATGCTGGTGGATTCGATTTTCTCAACTTTGAAATCGTTGCTGCATGGCGGCTATGTCATATGTAGCTGTTGCTCTTGCCATACTTTCGGGTAGTTTTGGTATTATCGAAGTCAATCTCCCTATCCACAACTCTAGTTCTATCTACGACTTCTGCGGATGGCATCCTTCTCCATAGCCTATGTTCAGCATTTTGGGGGTAGTTCGTCAACCCAAAAATGCTCGCCACTCCGCAACCTTCCGGGTTCACAGGTTGCGGAATACAAGAAGAGAAGCTTAGAGATACTTTCAATATAAGTTGAGGGTTTAGAATTAGATTCAACATGTGTCAAGGGGTTTATATAGGTTGTGCATGCAAAGATCTATTCCCTTAGGCTCACCTCTTCGCCCCACAGAGACTCCGGAACGTTCAATCAAGTTACCCTAAACGACCCCGAAATTGTGAAAGCCCGAAATGTCAAGCCCTGTGTTTTCAGTAAAGGTGAGTCTGATATAGGGGCCTTAATAGTTAGAATAGGGTTGTGGGGCCCCTTATCTAGAGTTATAATAAGGATTCCCCCTGCCTTCAACCCAAGTTCCTCATCCTCTTGGCCGCAACGAAGCCCTGCATGGGACACAGAAGCCCTACACCCTAGACTCTAAACCCTACTTAAAGGATCATGTGACTTAGTAACCAAGGTTACAAATAAGGTAACTATACTTACAATTGCTTATAACCCCAATTAGGGCACTTGTAACCTTACTTACTAAGTCCCCTGATCCTCCGAGTATTCCCTCCCTGCGGCCCTGAAGCCAAACGCCAGCAATCCCAAACTCACGAATTCCAGAGATCAGAATTGATTCCCCCTGCTTTAAACCCAACCCAAACTTCTCGATTCTATAAAGACGAGCGTGGGATGACCCAAAAGGCCGAAAGCCCTGAACTCTACGTCCTAAACCCTCCCTCTGGTGCTTAGTAGGGAATGGGGGAATGGATATTCGGGACTACTATCGGGGATTATGTAGGGACTACTATTATAGTATAAGGGGCCCCAAAACCTTATTCTAACTATTGAGGCCCGAATATATTAGAGCTTACTCACGCCACCATCTACACCTTCCTGTCCAACCGAGGTTTTGGGCCCTGATCCTGCTGTGCCTGGTGATCTATGCTTGGTCCTAAGTGGTCGACGCTTCGGGGTTATACGCCTCGATACTGTACGGGCCTAACTAAGCAGGATTGGGCTTACGAGCGAGCTGCCAGTCCGATCCACCCGACATCGGCAGCATTTGATGCACCATAATTACTTATCACTAGTTTGTGTCTCCTGTCTGATATGCTTTGTCGTTCCTGTTGTTGGCTTCATGTGGATGACCGGATGGTTTATGTTGTTCTTCGCTGTCGCTCTTCTTGCTCAGGGGCCTGGATACTCGCTTGGTGACATGACCCTGTCTAGACGAGAAGATCTACAGAGTCTACCCTCAACCATACCCCTTCTTTGAGTCTCGAGCTTTGTACTTATGCTTCGGCTCAGTGGCAGCTCCTGAAAGGCTCATAGCCCGAGCACAGAAGCCTGAGATCACGAATTGCAGTGGTTTAGGGTTTAGGGTTTTCGAGGTAAGGGGGTTGGGGTTTTGGGTTTCAGGGAGAAGTTTAGGATAGAGGGTTTAGGATCCTCGAACATTGTAAAGAAGGTCTTTGCGGTGATGTTCGCCGATGCTGTCAACGACTACAACAACGACGCACTCGTGGAGCAGCTGAGTGCTAAGGAGATGCATCCCCTTTACCCAGAAGCCTTGGGAGGATCGACAAAGTAGGTCCCTTAAAGGAACTCCTTTCAAGTAATCCTTAGTAGGATAGGTTCCCAAATTCTGGGGATCTACTTTTTAGAGCCGCGGATCTGGCTGACTTAAGACCCGAACACTGCATGTAGGATCCCTGGATCCGTCCAAGTGCCCGATCAATAAGCCTAAGACTTGCAGTCCACCCTATTCTAGCACAGAGAAGGAAGAGTCAAGCCCAAAAGCCCAAAGCCTAACCTTCGTCTTTGAGCTTTGGGTGCAGCAGCTTCTGGCTTCAAGCGGTTCGATCTGGGGTGAATGCGGAAAAATGTCGAGATTATACAAATTTGCAACGTAAGCTGAAAAACCCTAAAACTTACACATCACTACCCCGAGGGTTCAGAAAATGTGAAGCTCCGAAGCACAGGACTTCGAAGCCACCCAGCTTTACTGGGCCTCCTTGCCGGCAGCTGGGCTCTGAAATTTGCCTTCGAACTCTTTGTCTGAGGTGGGGGCCTGGAGAGGAGTAATTACTATGCCTCAGGGCTCCTGGTGTATTAAAAATGCACATAGAACCCTATTCGAACTATAATGGCCACCTGTTAGAACCCCTGAAGATTGAAGCTCCAGCTCGCACACATCAAAGGGTCTGCTTTTTCGGTTCGTTAGACGAGTGCGGGTTCCGTTGATTTGGGCCCTGTCATAGAGGGGCTTGGGTAGTTGGTATTCCTTAGTGTTATTGTTTTGGAACCCTACATCCTACTGACTGGTGTTGGTAAGGCCTCTGTAGTGGGCTTCTGGGGTTTAGCGGTTGGGCGATCGAACGTCGTTCGGCGAAAGCCTGTTGTTTCACAGTTTCCTCTCATGTGCCCAGCCACAATCCCTTCAGACATCTATCTGTCTGACACCTCTAAATCCTAGCTTCTCCAACCCTCATTCGCCCCCTCTTTCGTCTTTGCTTGTGGTCCAAGGACAGCATGCTGACGCTCTTCATGAGCTGCTTGTCCTCTAAGCCCGGGGCCTCCAGCTCTCTAGTTCTCGGGTTTAGGGTTTAAGGTTTAGGGTTTAGGGTATAGGGTTTTGGGTATAGGGTTTAGGGTATAGGGTTTAGGGTTTAGGGTATAGGGCTTAGGGTTTAGGGTTTAGGGTATAGGGCTTAGGGTTTAGGGCTTAGGGTGTTGCCCCAGGAAGCCGGTGTCTGGGAGAGTGTAGGGTGGAGAGTGCAGAAGCCCAGGCATCACCGGCGGTGTCAGCTGGGTGGAGGTCCTCAGACCTTTGCAAGCGAACCCTGGCTCCGTCTGGTTGTAGAGTCGGACACTATACGCGAAGCCTAACACCCCAAACCCTTCAAAACTTTACAATCTATACATGATACCCGAAACCTAACACCCCAAACCCTTTAAGACTTTAACATCTATAAATTCTACCCGAAACCCAACACTCCAAACCCTTTAAGTCTTCAAAATCTAAACCCCCCGAAGCAGCTCTTGCTTTGGCCTGGAAGCGACAAGCCCGAAGCTCTCAAGCTTTTCTTCGACTCCCGACACTGCGAGTTTAGGGTTTAGGGTCTAAGGGAACCCTATACCTTCACAACCCCTAACCCTAAGCCCTAAACCTTGAATCCCTAAGCCTTAAACCCTAAACTGAGGGGCTCAGGAAGTTGGGCTTCGGGCTGAACGGTGTGGAGGAAGCACGGAAAGTTAGGGGAGGACCTTGGAGCGAAGTCCCACAGAGCCCCCCTTTTGTTTGAAGCAAAGTTTAGTTTGCTTCCGCACAGCTTCTCTTTTGGCATCCTTCTTTTTGGGGAAAGTTAGGTCTTGGGGGTTGGTGGGCTAGCTCAGGATCTCGATATTCTGGTCCTACTGTTTCCTGCTTCTTGGCTTGAAAGCTGGGATGCCCTCACCCTCCAACCCGAAATCCCAAATCAATCAAATTCCAAAACCTTAACAGCTGAACTCCAAAGCCTAAGTTAGCCTGGATCTGTTCATGTCATGCATGTCTTACCGTGCACTTGCCAACGAAACTAATGGATGCGCGGCAGGTGTTGTCCGGACACCCACCCATTTATCTATGGAGGCGTATTTCTTTTGTGAATTCTTATTTTTTGTTTTGGACTTTTTTTTTTGGTCTGTGTGCGGGCGCGTGCGGTTCTCCTGCCTTCCTGTCGTGCATGGCCTCTTGGTTTCCGTGGCTTGTTGGCTTTTCGATGCCCCCTCGACTTCTTCTAGTATCGTAACTTGGAGCATACTGCCTTCTCGTTTTGCACGGCTTGCTGGCTTTCTGGTGTCCTTGGCTTCTTGGTTTCCTTGGCTTCTTGGCTTTCGGAGCATACTGCCTTCTAGTCTTGTACAGCTTCCTGGCATCTTGGTTTCCTAGGCTTCTTGGTCTTTCGGCCTCTCGGCTTTTTAACGGAGGGCGTATTTCTTCACTCCCTTTTTTGTTTTTTTGCTACCTTTTTTTTTTTCTGTCCCCTTGGTCCTCTGGTCCCGTGGTCTCCTGGTCCCGTCTTCTTGGTCCCTTTCTCCGGTGCAACCCCTGGTCCTCTGGTCCAGTTTTCAGGATGTAGGTAGAGGTACGGGTGCTTGGGAGTTTTTTCAGCTTGGGAGAGAAACCGGTATACCTATTTTGGCCATGCAAGAGATAGGCTTGAAGGAACAAGAGCGCTTGGCGCTCGAGCTGCACGCTGATAGACATCACTACAGAACGTTCAGTGCCCCTTCTGTTGAGCGCAACAAACAAGCATGGGGCGGTGTGATGCTGTTCGTGCACAAAAAGCTAAAATCGCACATGGTGCTGCAGACAAGCACAGAAGATTCGCAAGCTGTATGTGCAATGGTGGAGGATACTGCTCTCACGACCTTTTACCAGTGTCCCAACGGGATGAGGCTGCCGCTAGGCCACTTTGTGGAAGCGTCTCGCCAGCTTTTACCCCTGAACGTGACTTGGGTTGGTGGAGGTGATTTCAATGACATCCCTACCGAAGCCCATCTGTGCCTCACTTTCTTTGAGGATGGGTTCAAGGTCATGGCCGTTAGAGACAGCAAAGGGGACTTATGTCCTACCAGATGGGGCGGTAACCGTGCCATCGACTTCCATCTTGTCAACAGGGAAGAATGCATAAGGGATCTGCATTTTCACCAAGAGGCCATTTCTGATCATCGTGTGGTCTGTTGCAACCTACTTCTGCCGCATGAGTGCAGAGAAGAGGTCACTAGATGGTGTGGGACTGGTAACAAGGCCTGCCCTAGCAATGTTAGTAAAAATGATTTCGAAAAAGCTTTTCTAGAAAAATGGGATAAGCTGAAGAAACCGGTGTTTCCGGTGTGCGCCTCGCAGGAAGAGGTGGACGAACTGTGGCTTCAGACACAGGCATGCTACGAGCTTGCCCTCAACTACGCCTGCAGAAGCGTTTCGCAGGAAGTGTACAATGAGGACGTGGGCAGGTTTTATGGTTTGTCCAAGGGCCATGTTCGTTTTCAGAAGGGGTACCCTAAGGTGGGGAAAAACAACAGCCATGTTGATGCTTTCTTGATTCGCAGATTGAGAAATGCAGTGGGCAGACTTACTGAAATGCGTCGGCTGGAACGCATGCAGCGTACGTCCTCTCCAGAATACAGACATCTGGATGCAAAAGTCTTGCGTGCTCCGTGTTGCCTCGTCGGCGACACGCAGCAAAAGATTGACCAGGCGACTGCGCTCCTGCATGACCTTCGTAAGAGCCAACTTGAAACTCGCTGCAAAGATTGGAGAAATAAGATGAAGGCTTCTCAGTCAGCTTGTTATCGTTGGCTACATACACAGGCGGCCCAGCCCTGCAAAGGCCTCTTTTCACCTGCCTTAAATGTGAAAGAAGCCACAGGCACTACCCAGGATTCTGTAAGACTCATCAGGGATTACTGGCGTAAGGTGTGGCGTCGTAGGTTGCAACCTTCTGGTCCTTTTCAGGCCGCTACTGCACGCATAGTCCCGGAAAATGCGGCACTTCCGGAGTGGACGCCGTTATCTGGACATGAGGTTGCTGCCGCAGCCCGGAGCCAGAAAGGTAAGGCGGCAAGTGCTGACGGATGGTCTGGAGATGAGATTTCCAGCATACCGCCGCGTGCATTTTCGCTTTTTGCTTCTTTCATGCTGCTCCTTGAGAGGGTTGGAAAATGTCCGACTCAATGGAAAACTTTCAGGCAAATCCATTTGCCCAAACCTAAGAAAAACGAGACGATGGTGCCAGGGATGTAGCCAGTCTCAGGCCTATCTCAATCTCTAGCGTTTGGTACAGGGTGTGGGCCACTAGTCGTCTGCAGTCTGAACAGGCCCAACTGTGGTTGAGCACTTGGCTTCCGCCACAAGCCTGTGGAGGATGCAAAGGCAGATCTTTGCATGACGCGTTGGTCCCACTCCTTCGTAATGTGGATAAAGGAAAATTTCTGGTGTCGCTTGATTTTTCCCAAGCCTTCGACATGTGCAAGCCCGATGATGCTGTTTGGATTTTTCAGAGGCTTAGCCTACCACACGGTATTGCCGGCATGCTGCTGTCTGTTTGGACAGAACAGCGCAGGTATCTTGAGTATCAAAACTGCGTTTTAGATTTTCCGGAGAGTGTTATGGCTTCACTACCTCAGGGCGACCCCTGGTCGATGTTCGGACTCATCGCTCTTCTCGCCCCTCCGACACGTGACATCCAAAGCAAGTTTCCCCGAACCTTGCTCAGGACATACGTGGACGATCGCAGCTGGGCGTCGGACACGTGCAACGAGGCTCTGGCAGTTGAATCAGAATGGAACAATTGGATTAGATTGCTGGGTCTCAAGGAAAACTTGGAAAAAGCACAGTACTACCACGCGGTTAAGGGCCGTAGGGAGTTTCTTGATGCTGGTGTTCACCAGGATAGGGTCACGGATCAGCCTTGTGTGCTTGGCTGTCACCTTCAAGGTTTGGTCAGACGCTCGTGTACAAGGAAAAAGAGAGATTGCAGACTGCGGCGAATCGCATCAGAAAGCTCTCCGGGTTACCGTTGCCCAAAGAGGAGAAACAGGCCTTGGCTGCTTCGGCTGCTCTGTCCAAAGCCGAGCACGGATGGTACCACAAACTTCCTGCTCAAGCCAATTTCCGAATATTTGAAGCTGCTGTTGACCAACTTTGCGAAGAACCTAAGCATGCTTCTCCACACTTGAAGAAAATCTTTCGTAATCACAGACTCGATGCACAGTCCAGGGTGCTACAGAGTTTGGTGGCTGGCTCCTTGCGTCACATGAGACAGCAAGGGGATGATACCCCTGGTGAGTGGCTCATATCACATCTTATTCATATATATATATATATATATATTTCCATTTATATAATCTATTTTGTCATGTTCTCTTATATTATATGATTTATTTATTTATGCTATATTATGTTATACTACATCATGTTATGTCATGTTAACATATATTTATATTCACTTTCTTTTAAACTGAGCAAAGTCGCTTCGAGCATCATCCTGCCAGCAAAGACAGAACCCATATGGACCTCCTCAGAACCCGTCATAAAGACGTTGTGTTTGCAAATGGGGGGGACTGCGCCCCCCCCAAACCCCCCCGGCTTTCTCTTTAAGCCGTGCAGGCTTGCTTTCAAGAACATCACACCATGAACAAGACTTGCACCAAGCACAAAATTGTTTCAGAGCTTTCCAAAACTCATCATGCAAGCATTCTGAATCCAATTGGGGAGGTGCGTCCCCGTTTTATATCGCTTCAGGTATCATCTTGCCAGCAATTACGGAACCCATATGGACTCTCAGAACCCGCCATAAAGACGTTGTTTTTGCAAACGGGGGGGGGCTGCGCCCCCCCACCCCCCCCCGCTTTCTTTTTACGCTGCGCAGGCTTGTTTTCAAGAACATCGCGTCATGAACAAGACTTGCATCAAAAACAAAGCTGTTTTAGAGCTTTTCAAAGCTCATCATAAAGGCATTCTGTTTGCAAAAGCGGGTGCGTCATTGTTTTATGTTATGTCATAGGGCGTCATATTGTACTATATCATGTTATTTTAAGTATATCGAGTCGTATCAAAGTATATCATCTTTTCATATACTGTAGAATATTTTGTCATATGACAGTATATTAGTATACTACATGATGTTATATTTTATGTTGTTCTATCAGATAAAGTTATCTCATATTATATCGCATCATATCATATCATAATATACCATATCGTATCATGTTATACTCTGTATTTCAGGATGTTGTATTAACGTGTATATATTGCACGTTGTATTGTTCTATGTTATGTTATACCACACTCCGCTACATTATAATAGAATGTTATATTATATTGTGTTACATTTTCCATGGTATCAGTATGATTTATACTTCATCATGTAGTATTATATTATGTTTTGTTGTGGCCTATTATGTTATGTTATGTTACTTTTTTGTTTGTTTTTAGATTAAGTAAAGTTTTGTTTTATGTTATATTTCATTACCGTTTTTATCATGTTACATCATATTATAATATAGTGTATCATTTGTATAGGGCGTTATATTGTACTATACCATGCTCTTTTACGTTCGGCTGCAGCAAAGTGGGCTGTTCCCCCCCACACCCCGAAGATAGAAAAAAGAAAGAAAAGGACCAACAAAAAACGGTATCAACAAAAAATATGCACCTTTTTCAACCTTTCAATTTCTTATGCTGTCATGGCTTCGAGCATGCTGCCTTCTTGTCTCGTACGGGTTTTGGCTTCCTTGGCTTGTTGGCTTTTCGGCCTCTCGGCATCTAACCCTACATAAATGCCGAAATCTTCCAAATGAAAGCTTAAAGCTCCAATCAACGGTTTCACTAGATCCTGCTGTGTTTCTTGAGGTCGCTAAAACCTCAGAACATGAGACAGAATCCGTTGGAATATAGTGTTTTCCCGAGGAACTACCAAGCAAAACCGAAGGAAAGAACAATGAATCTGTAGGAAAGTAGTGCCTTTCCTAAGGAAAAACACAGGATTCCGTCCAAAATGTACGGAAAATAGTGTTTTCCCTTGCAAAACGCAGGAAAACATGCTGCTCTCCTATGCTTTAGGCCAAGCACACCGCAAAAAAAAATACCACAAAAAGAAAAATACATTCCCAAATTAATTTCTGGCCCTTCATCTATCCATCCTTCCATCCATCTGACCAACCTTGCCATAACTCTACACTTCAGCAGGAAGTTGGATGTTGACAATTGTTTGGGTTATAAACAGTTCGAAGTTGTAGGCATGGGCATCTGTCATGTTTCTCGAAAGGGTTATCTGAAGTGTAGTTTTGTTTTGCGCCTGCTACAACGAACACCTCCCAGGCTAAGCTGACTTGACTTTTGAAGCTTGAAACGTCAGGTTTTTCGTGTCGTTCACCTACTTTGCAGTCCTCAATGCACCAAGACCGCACTCAGCAGATTGGTTTCTGTGCATGTCCTGTTCGGCGAACTCCATGAAAAGCAAGCTACGGGTCGTGCAGTTTACGGTACATGTGGCTTTGCTTAGCTGTGGGACAGTTGCAGCTCCATACTAGCCGGTTTACATGATCCAGCGACGAACCTCAGGTCTTAACCGCGGTTTTCTGTCAGAACCTGGGTTGCAAGCTGGCTTAGTTTTGCTCCCACATGGTTTCGTTGAGGTGCGTTTTCCGGATTATCTTGCAACCCGCTTAAACTACAACCCAGGACAGCGATCGAAAGTGCGCAGAACGATCAGGCAACAATGGTGCAAACAATGCTCGACAGCAAAGAGGCAATCTTGGACAAGCTGAAGGCATTGTTTTATGAGATCGATGTGGAAGAAGAACAAGATGCTGGAAAGAAGCATGCTGGTTCGCTGACAGTTACAATGTTCGAAGAGAAGATGAGGAACCCTGATGTGCACAACTTTTTTGAGTCACTTGGACTGGATGTTTGGGATGCGTGCCCTGACTACATTATCAACGTTTGGGCTTGTTTTCAGAGGCCAGTCAACAGGTTTATTCAATGTGCCGCCTTTCAGGCAGAGTCGTGTTTCGCTGTCAGCATTCCGGTTTAGTCGAATCCAAATGTGAGCATTTGGCCTTCGAGCACAAACTCAACAGTTCCTTGTCGGATAGAACTTCAACTTGTGCCAACTTAAAATGTAGGGTTATCCTGCACTCATGTTGGCACACCGACGCGACCGTCCTGAGAAATGGCACGCTGACATGAGGTGGTCGTTCTTCAAACTTCTGGATGCAGACGGAGGCTGGATGATGGCAGTGGTGGGCTGGATCGTTGTAGGTTGTGTGTCAAGATGGGATTTGCCCTTTTGAGGACAACGGCTGTTGGCACAGTACGTTTTCTCACACGGTGGTGTACATATATCACGTATATAATGCACCAAAGCACACCCATGCATTCACATACGTATATGCACAGTTGGTATGAATACATGTAAACACGAATGTACATGTTAATAGGCATGAATATTCATGCGTTTACCACCCATATACGTGCATAGACATTCCTGGACGTGGTTATGCGTAAATGTTGTTTTTTTTAATGTTCGTGCAGATGCATTGTTAATATAAAGTAAGAAATATATACGTCTGCATGCATGCGTACATACAAAATGTCGTGAAACACTTGCATACGTACATACATACATAGATACATAAATACATACATGCATAGATGCATACATGCAGGCATGCGTACGTTCACAGTTGCATGATTTCTTTCATGCATGCATGCCTGCACACACACACACACACACACACACACACACACACACGCAGAGACATGCCCATACACCCACACGCACACACACAAATTCATATGATCATTCATATCCAAACATATACATAGCCAAACGGACATGCACGAGTATGGGATGCATACAGGCATATATGTACATGCTCATACATATACGTAAGCCGACGTAAATAGGTGTATGTGAACGTGTCCTGGCAGATACGTACATGCATATGTACAGTCGTTTTTTCCACGTGTAAGCACTCGACCCTTGCGGGCCTACACCCAGGAGTTCAATCCTAGATCGTATAGCCGAAATTCGAAAGTCACCCCTCTATCTCCTAAGACTCCTAAGTGCAGAACCTCCGAAGATATCTATTCAGGGCGCCTTCTTTCGGTTCGGTCCTAGGTTTGTGGGGGTGAATGGCACAGTTTGAGGCTTCTTGCTTCAGGTTTTGGCTTGCGGTTCAGGATGTTGAGGGTTAGGGTCGGATGGAACTACTCATGCATGGCACAAAGTTCTTTGTTCTGTATGGTACTGAATGGATATGCTGGGTTTCAAGAGTGTCCCCGAAGCCAAGACCGGCCAAGACCCCGAACCCCGAGGTGGGGCCGTGGATACCGATGAGTTCTTCCAGGGCCTCTTGATTTCACGGTGCTGAGGTTGAGGTTTTTCGATTTTGTTGAGTGTGTGGAGGGTTACTGTTACCTGGATAAGTTTGGGGCGGGGTTTACTCTTTCAGGGCTTTGGTTTCGAATTACGGACCGAGGTTTGTGGTGCTCAGGGTTTGCCTGGCAGGGTTTCAGCCTCGGGCACGTGTCTCCGCCCGAAGCCCCAAACTTCAATCCCTGAGCAAAAGGCTACAGTGGCGAATAATTCGTAATTTTATTCCCTTCCATCCCAGGCCCCAAATCCCAACTCCCTACTGTAAGCCTGAAACCCTAAACCTGAATCCCCAAACCCTAAACCATCATCGCTAAATCCTAAATCCTAAACCCGAGGGGCCTGAGTGAGGTTGCCTCCGATTCCGCGGACCTGCCCGGTCGATGGATGTCGGGAAGCTTATCCAGGATCAGAAGTGGATGATCCACAATCAAGGCAAGGCTTGTTTTAGGGGTTTAGTTTTGTTTCAAGGCAAGGCTTTTTTTAGGGGTTAAGTTTTGTTTTAGGGCGTCGGTGTGTTTCCTAGAGTTGGGGGTTTAAGGGGTGGATTTGTTAGAAGCACGCTGAACACCTCCATGTGCTCCACCTCGCCTCGACCTTATTTGGTTTAAGGTGTCTTTATTCTCTGACTTTGCCCTCGCTTCCACAACAAACGAACAGCTCCAACTCAGTCCATTTGTCATTGGATTGTTTCGTGGTCGATGTGTCTAGGACTAGGAATCGTGCAGAGGATGACGGAAACTTCCGCTTGTGGCGGATCCACCGCGCAGCAAGCTGCCCATCGTCAGCCTTATACCATGTATCACAGTGTATGTGCCTTATCTTATGGTACTACATATTATGTGTCATATGAAAAGTATATGACATAAACTATGGGTTCTATACCGTATGTTGCATCTTAAGTGCGATGCAATATATCGAGGGCTTCGGGTCAACAATGGGTTCCGAGGGACACTTTCGGTAGACTCTTTCGAGGTAGGTTCCGGAATGAAGGCCTCGGCGAGGTCTCATCTTTTGCATGTGTGCATAGCAGGCGATTTCGGGAAGTGCCGAAGAGCTGGCTTGCAAAGTTTGTTGGTGGTTCCTCCTGGTGCATAAGCCATGTCAAGTTTATTGGTGCGGTACTTTTGCACGACTCTCGCATGTGTAGATCTGACGCCCATAGAGTCTTGGCGCAATTCTGGGCGCTTCTTCCCTTCAATATCTTCGGACACTAGACAGATACAGACAGATGCCACTCATGACAGCTCACATACTGAAGACACGGTTGCAACCCCGGCCTACATTTGCATGAACACAACCCTGAGTGAAAGCTTGAACCCGAAACCCTCGCCGTGACGACGGCATGGCCTGAACAGTTTGAGCCCTGCAGCCTGAGCATCGAGCACGATTTCTTGGCAGTGTTCCCTCACACTGAACCCTGAGCTCTCAGTCTCAATTCCTAACCCCCCTCCCACTGGGCCAGGAAAATTCCAGGAGTACGTGCAAGACGAATTGGCCCAAGTCAAGGCGAGGTGTTGCAGAGCTCCGGGTTTAGGAAACAGGGTTTTGGTGTGTGGGTTACTTGAGTGTAGGGATGTCGGTGTTGGATTTCGGATTTTGGTCTGGTGATGGTTCGGAACCTTGTTACACTGGTTTCAGCTTCACCTCCGTGTTGTGTATAACTTCACTGATGCTCGTCAAAAGCTATAACTCTTGTCGGTACGGACTGTTGGAAGAATCTTCCTGAAACCCTGAAGCCTGCTAGCAGCGTAATGTCCTCGTTGTATGGATCCAGCCCTAAATCCTTTCGCAGGTTAAGGCTGATGGTGTTTCTTGAAACCAGGGACGCTCGCACGATAGACAGGCTTTCACAGCCACAGGGGGTCCGGGTTTAGGTTGGCTTTAGACCACTCTCGTTCTTCTGTAGATGTTGCTAGGATGTCGGGGGCCAGCCTATATGAACTGGGGTCTTTCCTACAGCAGATCTTGTTCAGGCAAGTACCTCAACACGAGCCTTTTCTGAGACCCCATATCTTGGCTTTTAAGGGCTTGGGGCTTCTTGTGGGTCTCTGTATTCGCAGCAAAAGACAAGTAAATCTTACATTCTACGTGCTGACCAGCATGTTCTGCATTCGAAGCTCTGAATCTAGGCTCTGAATCCTGAGCCTCAAACCAGCTCCAAAGTAGGCTTCGAACACCGATCGGATAAAACGCTCTTTGAGGGCAACCTTGGTCGGGCCTAGGCTGCTTGTGTAGGCCACTATTTCGGCTGCCAGGAGAAGCTTTGGTTACTCTGCGATTCCTTCTCCGCCGAAGGCGACGAAGAGCCATTTTCCAAAGAGTCTTGAGCCTTCAGATGCTTACTGTATCTTAGTGACTGTAGGGGTGCGTGATTAGATGGGGCCTTGTTCGCATGTCCTTAGTTTGAGAATAACGACCTGCAGCACCCGGGCCCGCCCCATTAACTTATCGTTGCGTCAGGCACGCAGTGCAAAAACCAGACATTGCAGACATGATGCTCACAACATGTTTGCACCGAACACGGCATTTCCTATCGGCAGTCGTCGAGAAAGAGCTGATGGTAGCTCATTGTTAGCCAGACTGATGAAACGGGGCAGGTATGGTAAGCCTGATCCCAAAGTCAGTGACTACAGACAGCAACAGTTTCAGACACAAATGAGAACATGTAAGTCTGGGCTGTTCAGAGGTTGAGATCTTGTTGCCTTGAGGTGATTGTGGTGTTTTTCGGGTTTCACTATGCCAAAGACTCTTTGCAAAGCCTGGCTGCGGAGTCATATTGGAGCCTAAACTGCTCCTTGCACACCCGGTCCGCAGCCAAAGATGCCTTTTGAGAGCGTTGTCGTCGAGTTGACCGTTTTTAGTCGGAATGCCCGCTTTTCACTGGACAGCACAAATACCCCTCAGGGGGTTGTGCCTGCAGTGTGTGAAAGGGCCTGTATCGCATGAATCGAAAGAGACTTCTCTCTTGCCGGTTGCCATCAGCGAAGCTGATTTTCCGAAGAGCCGGCGGAGAGAAAGCAAGAGGATGGGAACCCCAACACCCTGAAAAGAACCCCCCCAGGCCAGGTTTTCGAGAATCTCAGATCCCCAACTTTGGACTCCTACCCTGCAGCACTAACATCTAGACTGACACCCTGGAACCCTAAAATCCGACAGCCCTCAACACCAAAATCCTACACCTACACTCTGCATATGTTAGTCGGGTACGCATAGTTTCATATCACAAGAGAGCGTATCATCCAAGGTGTCGCGGCCGCGGGGGGTTCGGGGTTTGGGGTTTGCCATCTTGCCGAGGAGCCATGCCCCAAAAGGTGCAAAACCAAAAATGCCGGGTTCGGGGAAAGATTAGGGGTACCCTATTTTGGGGTCCTTATAACAAGGATCCTACTATTTAGGGTGCTACATTAGGGTCCCCTATTGTCGGAAAGTAAGATTGAGGCTTCTGGGGGTTTAGGTTTAGGGTTCAGAGGTTGGGCTCTTCGGCTTCAGGGCTGAGGGCAAGGGCTTCTCGGAATTTTTGGTTTGGGGTTTAGGGTTTGGGCTTTTCGGGATTTTTAAATATATGAGCTTGTAAGGTTTGTGGTTCTAGTTTTGAATTTCTGTCCGGGGCAGATAGATGGGTTTAGGGGATTCTGGAGCGTGGTCTGTGTGGGTGCTGATGCCTTTCCATACTCCAGAGGTCAGTCTTTGCATCGTCCATACATTGACGCCTGCCGAGCCATACTAACCCAAGTTCGCTGCTGTCCTGATGATGACGACGAGGGGTTGGATGGTTTGTGGGTTTTAACTTGAGACCAAAACTTGTTTGGGCTCAAGCTTTAGCAAACTGAACCAAGCAAGCTCCAAACTCCAATCGGCGGATACCTTTCCCTTAGTTACTCTGTGCACAAAGCCCGAACCCGAAAGCCCCAAACCCTTCCCAGTCTCAAAACACCCCACGAAGAGCTGACAGTACAAGATGTCACGAGTCTTGACCTCCGAAAAATCCTGGCCGCATGCGTTGAGATGCTCCCGGGCGATGCTTCGCGACGCCTGGTTGTTGCTGGTCCATCCTCTAGGGCTTCGGGTCTGTATATGAGTCGAGTTTGGAGGGTATGGAGCGTAAGATTTCATCATGTGACTTGTTTTAAGGGTTCGGGCTGTCCCGTGGGTGAGGGGTCGGTGGGCTGAAGTCGTGGCGTCACGCAAAGTTCGCATTTTGTGGAACTCATGCAAAACTGGAGCTCAAGTCAAGGATTCGTTAAGTATATGGGTGGTTGTCAAAATTATGGTCCCTTTTTGGGTCCCTAATATAGTATGGCACCTAATATTTAGGGTGCCCGAAAAGGGACCATAATTTTGACAACCACCCATATATGGTATAAATATAAACCTAGAGGTCTGTCGAGCGGATGACATGCTGCTCTTAGGTTGCATTATGTGCACCTGAGGCCATACTGCCTTCGGTATAGCACCCTGCCGTACCACTGTTGCACCTGGTAACACCACATCTTCCGGTCCTTTTTCTGCAGCCAGAGCCGCGACAAGAGCCATAGATCACAGCTACTAGGGCTACGAGTACCACCCGCTACCACCACTACTACTGTCACCGCTACTAATTACTACTCCTGCTGCTGCAATTATCATTATTATTATTATTATTATTATTATTATCAATATTGTTATTCATTGCTACTACTACTACTACTACTACTGCTACTACTGCTACTACTGCTACTGCTGTTACCACCACCACCACCACCACCACCACCACCACCACCACCACCACCACCACCACCACCACCACCACCACCACCACCACCACCGCTCCTACAGCTACCACCGCGTAGCCATTACTACTACTGCTGCCACCACGACGGCGACGACTTGTACTGCCACGACTGTTGCTACTACCGTTGCTTTCGTGGTCTCTCTGTTGAAGACGGGTTTGACAACAGTAACATTACCAGCGAAGGCTGATCCAGCTCTGCTCGATCGCAACGTCTGCAGAGGATGCATGCATGCCAGAGAAGGACTCCCGAAGCGGAAGCAGACATGTCTTCAGTCGTTTTCGAGCCGAGGCTCGCCCCCCTGAACCATGAACACAAATTGAACCCTAGATCCTAGACTTAATTGCCTACTTGAAGGCAAAGTTCGCACTTAAACCTCTGGTTTTGTCCAGGACAGCCAGTTTTGAAACACACCGAGCCTAGTTCCAAGATATCGCTATGTCAAATCTCCAGCCCGAGATTCAGAACAGAGGTCACAGAGGCAGGCGCTAAGAACACATCCAGCATTGTCCATGTCTGTTGCTCTGCTGCTGCTGCTGCTGCTGCTGCTGGTTTTGTTGGCGTTGGTGTTGGTGTTGACGTTGTTGTCGTTGCTGTCGCTCGAGCTGTCGCTGGTGTTGGTAGTTGTTGCTGCCGTCATCGTAGGAGCAGTGGAGGCAGCACGGCTCCGAGAGAGTTTGGGTAGAAATAGCACTCACAGCAGACTGGCAGGAGTAGCCCTAAAACCCCTAAGCCCCTAAACCCTAATCCCTAAAGGGCCTAAACCCCAAGGCCCTAAAGCTCCTAGAGCTCTAAGCCCCTCAACCCCGAACCCGGCGAAGAGGAGCTCCAGGTCTCTGGCGCTTTGCCCGTCGCGGCTGACTTGGAAGCGCTCAGCAGCTTCCTTCAGGCACCCTTGATTTTTTTGTAGTTTTCTGCAGGACTCCTTTAAAGGAGCCACTTATAGGGTTCCTTTAAGGGTCCCTTTAGACAGGTTTATGGTGTAGGGCATAGTAGTACGCTGCAGTGTCAAAGAAGCTAACGCAATGACAGAATACAGTACAATACTACTACTACTACTACTACTACTACTACTACTACTACTACTACTACTACTACTACTACTACTACTACTACTACTACTACTACTACTACTACTACTACTACTACTACTACTACTACTACTACTCGAGTCTTTCTCTCAGCAGACACGTCTGCGATATCCGAGCTTTCGGTCATTGGTGATTGGGGCCCATGGTACTATAGTTATACTCAGCAGCTCGCAAGATAGCAATGGTACATATTTAGGCCCCTACAGTAGGAGGCTTTTGGCCCTGAAGTTTCGGTCTCAGGGTTTAGGGTTGAGGATTTAGGCTAGGGCTTGCTGTTGAGGGATTGGGGTTACTGGTTTGCGGTTTGGGGTTCTGGGGCTTAGGGCCTAAACCCGAAATTCTACACCCTACCCTGCCTATGACTCTTTGGGCATGGGAGCATTCGGGTTCTGTTTCGACCTTGAAGGTTCAAGTTAGTTGCGACTCTGCTTAAAGCCTAGGTGTACGTGCGTCTCTCCAAGCACGTAGTAGGCCCGGGTTGTGATTAGAGAGCCCTAGGGGAAGCATTATGAACCTACAAGAGCCCATTGTACATGAATCGCGGCTAGATAGGCAAAGAGGCTGTGCAGGTTCGTTCATCAGCCCGCTCTCTTTGCAAGTCACTTTAGTTACAAAGGCGGTATCTGCGGCCCTACGAACCCCAAAGCCGAAACCCTACTACTGTAGAGGCCTTAATGATTACCTATACTATTTTGGGGTTTTAGCTATAGCAGAATGGGCCCCAAACCCTATTCTTATCATTAAGGCCCCTATACTACTAATCTCTCTCCGCCCTTGTGGTTTCCAGGTGGGTTTGGAGACCCACAGGCAGCAGCCTCGAAGCGGGCGCCCGGGCGATACAGCGAAGATCCAAAAGGCTCCAAGGGTAGGATGAAGGAAGGTGGGGTAACCGAAAGCCACGGTGCTTATATAAGGGATCCTTAATCCTACCATGTCCTACCTAGCCTCATCCCACCTTGTGAGGCCTCCGAAACATCCAAAATTCCGTTCATTTTTGGTATCATCAGAAGCGTGATTCGCATGATTACTGCGATTCTTCCAACATCAGCAGCATCGTCCTCGCTAGCCTCAGTAGTATTGCAGTACTGCTACCGTTATTACGTTGTTGCCGTTACTATCATTTGCCCAGTGTTCTTTGGGCCTTTCTTGCTCGTATTTCGTGAAAGCTAGAGTAACCTAAAGGGCCTGATCCCACATTTCACTGTGGAGCAGCAGCCGAACCTGAGGTTTCTTTCTTTCAAGAGGCCTTCGTTTAGGGTTTGGTGTTCAGGCTTCCCAAGCCCGCAGCCCGAAACCCCGAATCCCTAAAACGCTCAGGTACCTCTTGTCGGATCTCTTGCGAGAGCTTCTCGCTGCGAAGGCTATAGACCGAAGCCAGTCGCCGGCACGAAGCCCGGCACAGGCACCTGCCGTGTTTTGCGGTCTGGGCACTAGAGAAAGAAGCTAGGAGGAAACTAGGAAGAAGCCATGCGAAAAGCAGCAAAAAAGGAGTTCAAGGTTGAGGCTGGACCGTGCGCTATTTTCCATGATTTCATTTTTTCTGCATTCTCCTTACACGCGTGCGAGGCATCTCCGCTTCTGCTTTCGCTGGAGAACATCAGCAACTGCCTTTCTGCTGCGTTGAAGTTTCAATGGGAACCTTTTCAGCCAGGGACAGGAGCAGAAGCAGCAGTTTCCGCGGGTTCCCTGTTCGGCTCCAGGGCGTGAGATGGATATTTTGCAACCCTGCCTTCCGAAACCCACCACTCTTAGCTCAAGCCTGAACCTAAACTCTAAAACAGTGTTTGCTGAGAGATTCTTGTCCTGGCATTCAAGCGACGGGCAAGGGGCTAAGGGAAGTCAGCCAAACTGGGTTTCGTCTGACGCAAGCATCGGAAAAGGGGTGTATAAACACAAAGCTCGAGACAAAAGACCGCCCAGGGATAGTTGCCGTCTGCTACGCCCTTAGCGTGGCTGTTCTGTGCTGGATCTGCTTTCGGGGGCTGCCAAAGAAGCAGCCCCAGCACCCAAGCGTCCGACGTGGGGGCTCTACCAGGCCCGGAGGGCAGGGGTGGTATCTTTCAGATGTCCTTCTTGACGTATGATGGAGCAGGGGATACAACCTCAGCAATTGTTCTAGAGACAATGCAATGGCTGGCTGGGCAGTTCACTGTGGCTTGAGGCTTGAGGTTTGATGATTACTGTGGTTTGCGGCTTAGAGATTGGGGCTTGACGGCTTTTAGGGGCCTGGGACATGGGTGTTGGGGCTTTTGACCGTTAGGTCTCATGTTGCCGAGTGCGGCAAGGGAGGACTTCGGAAGCCACCAGCTGGGGATAGCAGCTGAACCCAAGTTTGCGAATTGTACCTCGGTTCGTCAAGACAGGGTGAATAGCCGCCGCACAGACAAGAATGTCAGAGATGGCAACGAAGGCCAACTATAGCCGCAATTCGCACGCTTTTGACACTCTTAGGTTCGAATGTTCGGAACATGAACGGTCGAGTTACCATTGCCACGTACTTCTATTACCGTTACGATTATAGCCTTCTTGCCATCACCATCATCACCATCATCACCATCATCACCATCATCACCATCATCACCATCATCACCATCATCACCATCATCACCATCATCCCCAAACCCTCTGGTCTCCAAGTAGGGGTACGGGGTGTCGGGCCTTCTAACTCAGCCACTGCTTAGTCTGCGCATGTCAAACCCCAAAACTAAGTCTTTCTTTGCTAGTCGGTAAAAAATGTATATATATATATATATATATATATATATATATATATATATATCCCAAAGTCCAACTGAATCTCGGAGCCTCAAAACAGTCTGGTGCTCTTCCTGGGCACCGTCTACGCGTTTGCTTATTTTGCCACAGACCAGTACGTGCCGAGCATGCCGCAGATGGAGGTCATACTGCGGTCGAGGGTTTAGGACTTTATATGTTTGAATTTCTTTAAGGTCTGGGAAATTCAGTGCGCAAGTTTGCCAGATGTCTCGAATGTCAACTTCGGCGCTGGGCCGAGGCTTCACAGTTCTCCTACGAGTGCTTAACCCAGTCTTTGTCGGCGTGTTGGCTTCCTCTATAGAAGACACCGTTGTTTGGGAAGCGTGGCAGGTTTTGCAAGCGCTTTGCAAAGACCAAGCTGCCCCGGCATCATTTCAACAGCGACGGTAATGACGGAGTTGATGATGCCGCTGTTGTTGCTTTAGGTGTCGATGATGATGGTGGTAGTGGCGGTCAGCACCATCACAATGATCGTCGTCGTCATCGTCATCTTCTTCATCATCATCATCATCGTCATCACCAGCATCGTCACCACCATGGTCATCATCGTCAGCATCATCAACGTCACCATCAGCAGCATGACATTCATCATCCTCTTCGAGACCCTCACTGCAAGTACCACCAGCATCATCACCATCAGGGCCATTATCACCATCACCACCACCGTCACCATCATCTCTATCATCACTGCCACTGTCCTCGTCCTCCTCCTCCTCCACCATCATCATCATCATCATTTTTATTATTTATTGTATCATCATTACCATCATCACCATCATCATCAACATCACCATCATTTTCATAATCACCATCATTTTCATCATCACCATCATCATCATCGTCATCGTCATCATTACCCTCATCAACATCATCATCATCATCATCATCACCATCACCATCACCATCACCATCGTCATCATCGTGACCTCCCACACCAACATGATTTCATTATGATCGTCGTCAACTCTGTGGCCAACGTCATTCTGTACCAGCCCCCTTTGTAGCAGGTGGACCTGCATGGCTCACAAACGATGCTGAGCGCGACGGTGCAGCTGAACCTGGTTGTGAAGGCGTGTTGCGAATCAATTCGCCCCAGTCCCTTTGGATCATGCACCGGCTGCAGGCCATTTTTGGGGTGCTTGCCGCCAGCCTCTCCGACCGAATTGGCCGCAAGCCGGTCGCTTTGCAGAAACATCCACTGCTTCCAGCATCGGATCGAGAAGCCCAAGTAGAGAACCAGAAAGAGCTGTCAGTTGTGATTCGAAACTTGAGCCATACTTCGACCTGCAAGCGAGGGTCACTTAGGGGAAGGTCTCCGGAAGCTCGGTTCTGACCCAAGGTCCCGTAGAAAGGCTTTCGATAGTTTTTGTTCATGTAGTTGCTTGGTTCCTTGTCAGAGCGGGCGCAAGTTGGAGTGGAGCGGAAGCCTTCGAGCTGTGCAGTTGTGACTGGGGCTAGGGTTCATGGTTTCGGGGATTTTGGCCTTGGATTTTTTGGGCGTGTAGGCTTTAGGGTTTCAGGGCTTAGAGTTTCAGGACCTGGGGCTTCAGATCATCGGTTTTGGGGGTTTCGAGTTCGGGACGTAGGCTTCTTCTTTGAGGGTTGAAGCGTGCGTAAGGATGCAGGGCTAGGATCTGCTGATGGGTTTCCCGTTGAGGATCTTGCTTTCAGGGTTTAAGGTTTAGGGTTTAGGGTTTAGGGGTTTAGGGTTCAGGGTTTAGCTAGGCCGGCTAGGCACAGACGTTGAGCCTTAAACCCCTCCATGCCCCGAGCTGGTGTGAACTTTGCCCTCTGGAGAGCTGACCTCTGCGATGTCAGGGTGCAATACTAGAGGGGCCTAAATAATTACCAACACCATTTTGGTTGTTCCTGATTATAAATATAGTACAATGGTAAATTAAGGGTTTCAGGCCTTGGAATGGACGGGGCCAGGCGAATTGTGATTCCTGGAGATAACCTGGCCGTAAGCGAACTAAAGCGAAGACTCAGGCTCGGGCTTAGGAGGGTCAGAGCTCCCGAAATCTGAAGAATCACAAGTTTTGGGGTTTTGGGGTTTATGGTTTAGGGTAAGAATCACAGGTCCTACTGGTGGGCACCGTGCTTCTTTCGGTGGCGAGCTTCTGCTGCGGCTGTGCTGGTCGCATCGAGCCTTGGGTCCCCGCCGAAGCTTTCGGGTTCAGGCCCAGACCTACTATAGGCGCCTTCGTAATTAGAATAGGGTTTTGGGGCCCATTATAATGTAGTTTTAATTAGGCACCACCAAAATAGTATTGGCTTGTGGTTGCTGTGGGTGGTGGTGGTCGCCGATGTTTTGCGGTGTCGGGTTTCAATTGCCCCGCAGCTGACCTTGCTTCTTCTTCGTGGATATGTAGGGCTTGCAACAGCCTGAGCAGGTTGCACTGCTTTGTTCAGTCCCTTTGTCTGTTTGCCCAGGCTGCCACGGACCTTCGGGATTCGATAGCTGGTTCTTAGTTTCATTGCTGCTGCAACTTGTTTCGTCTTTGTCTCGTGCTTCTCGTACTGGTCTCGAAAGGTTTGCCACTTCGGAAAAGACGACGAGTATGAAACGGAAAGCTTCCGGTTCAGGCTGCCGAATCCCCTATTGCGTTGTCGACTATGCATGCGACGGCTTGCGGCCCCAGGACCCCATACCACCGAGACTCAGCTGCTTTCCCAGGAATGGTTCTTAGCAGCTCGGGTGCTCCAGGCAGGGCCGACCGCGGGGGGTTGCGAGTTTCGGTTTCCGCGAAGAAGAAAGGCTTGCAGGACCTCCCAAGACTCCAGGCCATATCTTCGGATGGCCCGGATGCAAGACGACGTGTCAGGAATGCTTCCAGAGCAAGAAGTCTTCATAAACTCCCAAATTTGAGTTGAAATATTCTTCCACAAGCCATGCAGGGCAACTCCTGGCCCCTCAACCCGCGGGCCTAAACCCTAACCTAAACCCTGACCCTAAACCCTAAACCCAAAGGGCATGGGCGAGAGTGTGGAGCCCGTCGTCTTTGCCATGGCCCGGGATTTCTTCCCGCAGAGGGAGGAGCGCCCCTCGAAGGAGAATCTAAGGGTTCCTGTAAGGTTTACTGCCTGGGAGTTTCCGAAAGTCAGGGGTACCTTATTTTGGGGTCCTTATACCAAGGTTCCTACTATTTAGAGTACAATCTTTGGATCCCCTATTTTCGGAACCCACCACATGGGGTTACCATAAATGACGTTGAAACTCAGAAAAATACTGTAACTGCTTTCAGCTCCGTAGCACTGCTACAATACCCCCCGTAGCTACGGCAGCAGCGAGTGGCAACTGTTTCACGGAAGAAGCGTAAGGATCTTTAGCCCGAAGCCCTAAACCCTAAACCCTAAACACTAGCCATAGTCCCCATAGTAGTTCCGTTTTGGGGATCATATGTAGAATCCTATAAGGTAATCCCCAACAGGACCCACTATGCGGCCTATCCGGTGAACCCTAAACCCTTAGCCTGAGCCCTAAAGGCTTCCTCATGGTGGCGGCTATGAAGATGCTGTCCTTCGTCGGCATCGCCCTCGCTCCGTCCCTTGGACTGCCGTTCACCGAGTGTAAAGAAATAACATGCACGTGTTCTATATATATGTATATATATATATATATGTATATATGTATATATGTATATATAGATAATATCATGTCATATATTGTTTTATGTTATGCTAAAATACTACAGTATAGTATATTGCAAGTATGTTTTCTTATACTATATCGTACTATATTAGGTTGTATTATCGGAGGAATATGAATATACATATATATATATATATATATGCGTACACATTCTACATGCAAGGGGCACCAGAGAGTCGTGACACAGTCGAAGCAGCCGAAGAACCTGGAAAAGACAGCCGGCTTCGAAGCCCATGACCACTCGAAGCTTTTCTAGTGGGTGCATGTTCAAGCCCGAGGTTTGTCGGCGGGCTTTGCGCCGAATTCTTCAGTTGGCGCGTGACCTTCTTCGGCTTAGCGGTGGCCCCTTCTCCTGCAAGGATTTGGGGGTTTCCGAAAATTAGGGGTACCTTATTTTGGGGTCCTTAAAATAAGGATCCAACTAACTAAGGTACTATATGAGGGTCCCCTGTTTTCTGCAGGCCCCGTAGGCACAAAAGTTTGGAGTCTGGCTTGATAAAATAGGGGCCTAAACAATTACCAATACTATTTTGGGGGTTCCTAATTATAATTTCAATATAGTCGCCCCCCAAAACCCAATTCTAATGATTAAGGCGCCTATATCAGGCAGGTGGGTTAGGCTGCAAAGACATAGAGTGATCTATAGGAGCATATATGAGGCGTAGTGTCAAGAGTGATCCTCTGTGAACCTGGTGCTCGTGAAGTGTTCAACCCGAAGTCCTATGTAGCCCATACTCGCCGTTTCGCCCATCAGGTTTGGGCCTGGCTGTTCCTCTACGCTCTCTTTGCGGTGGAGGACCCAAGAGACTTGGAATAGGGGTGTGCTGTTAAGGTGTAGCTTAGGCCTATGGATCATGGATCTAGGAAGTAAGGATGTGAGCACGGCAAGGTTCTAGAGTTAAGGTCTAGTGATGCGTTTACAACTTCGGCGTTCAGACTTCGGAACTTGGGACTTTTCTTCTGGCGGGCTCCGGGCTCGGAACAGATAGAGCTTACTGCTTCATGGGCTTAACATGAGGGATAACGGTTCCATTATTTGGCCCTAAACCCTAAACTCTGCACCCTAAACCTCATTAGCCCTGTAGGTATCTACATACGATGGAGAAAGCGCCATTATTGTAGCCAGGCGCAAGAATTGCAGAGAATGCAGAACATGCGACTAGTCGATGAGAAAAACCCTAAGGCCCGAAATCCTAAACCCGAAGAAAGAAGCAGTCCAAAACCCAACACCCTGAAACAAATCCTAAACCCTCCAGCCCGGGCCTGCACCACACAAAGAGCCTCGGCCTTCCAAGAGAGTTCTGAAGAGTCGGAAAGTGTTTGGGGTTGAAGCTTTGAGGATTCATCGTTCAGGGCGCAGTCTCTTGGGGAGCATTGGGGGTTCGTGTCCTGCGCAGGAAAGCTGCCCCGATATCGAGGCCAGACTTTCAAGAGTACTCCCAGTCGCAGCATGGCAGTCTGAACGAGACCCGTAACCTGCGCTGATGTTGCGCAGCAGCGTCTGCAGCCCATGTTTCTCTCACCCGGTCTCTCTCGCTCTCTCTGTCTGTTGCTCTGTGTCCACCTGTTTTCTCGCAGGTATCTGTTTCGATTTGCCATACATGACTATGTACCATGTGAGAGAACTTATGCGGACCTCTGGCGGCTTCGCCGAGATGTGGCCAGTTTGTTCGAATAAATGTTTCGTGGACGGCTTCGTCCGATTTCGATGCCGTTTTCGTCATTCTTTTGCAAGGCGCGGAGCTACCTGAGCGATATCTCCCAGATTCTGGACCCACATTTGCTGGTCTTGCTCCTGGCCGACACGCTGGCCGCAGGAGTAGGAAAAGCCCAGTGGTCCCTTCGAGACACGATGTCCCCGTGTAGGCTTCACGATTAGGTCGCAGCCTCTATCTCCGCAAAGAACTAGGTAACTACGGGCACTCAAAAGTGTGGGGTTCGGAGGAGATAGCATCTAGGAGTCTCCTACTCATGCCTGGTTGGGCGTACTTGCCCTCGGGAAGCTCACATGCGCACTCTCGTGACTAGATTCTTCTGTTACTAGGATACGGGCAACTCAAACAGGCGCTTCAAGACTCGCCAACAGACAACCATGAGCCAGACCGTTGCGACCCAGATGGCTCTGCTAAGTTGCTGCTCCATATGTAGGCTTCTATCCGGGAGCTTCAGGAACTCGGGACCCTACGACGACAAAACCGTACGGCTCCACATCCGAAAGCCGAAGCCTCGACTATCGGGCGTTGTGGGACTCGGGTCTGGGCTGTGGGGTTTGGGGGTCACAAACTGCGAACCCTGAACCCGAAAAACCATACAGCCCCTGACAAAAATGCATTCAGTTCTATACCCTCAAGCCCAACCTCCTTATCCTGCCGTCGATGAGGAAAGTTTCATCTTCGGCGGCTACTTCTCCTTCACAGCCAACATCAGCTACCTCATGGAGGTGTGCGACCCCGTGGTTTAGGGCTCGTATTGTTTTTTGAGTTTGGGATCGAAGGTTTGAGGTTTAGGGCTTGGGGCGGGACTAAGCCAAACTCAAAATTCTACATGCAATCGGATCACCTGGAATTTGCCGAAACTCAGGGCTAAACCCAAAGCCTAAACCCTAAGCCCCACCTTAATCCTAACCCCAAACCCTGCAAACCCCGAACCCAAGGGCCGAATTCTTTGAGAGGTGGACTTCGGCTTTCCCATCCTCTCCTCGTCATTTTGCCTCTTGGGCTTCGCGGTGCTCTGCGGTGTGGGCGCCTTCTGCGTGGAGAGGCCCTGGGTTTAGTATAGGGGCCTTGATAATTACCTATAATTACAATTTTAGGGGCTCCTTTTCAATTGTGGTATAGTATTAGCGAAAACTGGGGTTCGGCAGCCCCGGGAGGTGGTTTAGGGCTGGGCTTCAGCGTGTCCTTGCTTTTGTGGCTTTAGCGTTGAGGCTGTAGCAGGAAAGCCCGCAATCCGCAGATAGCTCATGAACACGCTTGTCCCGTAAATTCATCGCATTTTCGAAACCCTAAACCCTAAACCATACACCCTAAACCGTCCCTAAGCCATAAGCCCTAAACCCCAAACCGACTGAGTCGGAGGCTTCGCCTGAGCAGGGTTCTCGACACGGCAAAGGTGGCGCTGACTGGGATGCCCGGTCCTGGAAATTCAGGGGCTCCATTTGGGTAGTTGTCAAAACTATGGCCCCTTTTTGGGTACCCTAAATATTAGGTGCCGTATTATAATAAGGACCCCCAAAAGGACCACAATTTTGACAACCACCCATTTCTTTGTCATAGTTGGCCAGCATTTTAGATTTTTATGGATACTTAAACCCAATAAGGAATACACGTTTACATGTTTAATGCTATCCAAACCATGGGGTGACTTTTTGAGGGCTTTAAGAGTTCGATAAGGTTTCTATCTTGAGAAATTGGTATGGATTTATTTTAGGTTCCTGAGTTTTTATACGTGTAGTATAGAATGACCCAAACTCTCTTCTGGCCAATAAAGCCCCGATATTAATGGTTTAGAGTGAGGGGTTTAGGTGCTGGGGGTTGATCAAGAATGATGGGAACCATACCAGCAACAGAAGCAGCAGCGGGAATAGTCAAACCCTAAGAGGGGCATTGAGGGCATCATGAGAAAGTGTGGCATTCTACTCCGGAGCTCTTGACACATTTTCCACAATACCTTCCGGACATTTTCACTTTGTGAACCTTCTTGGAGAGGACCCGGGCCAGGTCCGATCCTTCTTGGAATGTCAGCAGATCCCAAACACCGCCTCGAAACCTACAGCCACACACCCAACCGACCAAAGATCCAACCCTGTTGAAATCCTGGCTGTGCCCAAGGAATTTAAATATCCGAAGAGTATCAGGTTATCCGAAGTCCCGATTCCTCGGGCGATTGATGCAAGGGTAAACCCCAACCACAGAATGATAAATCTTGAAACCCTCGCAAGGCCCGTGAACAAGATCTTCAGAACTTCGAAAGCTCGAAGTCTAAACCCTAAACCCCAACTGCTCAGGATGGGCTTCGCAGGCCTTGTTCACCTATGTCTTGGCATGCTCCTTTCTGGATACCTCGGGTCATACCTGACGGGCACGGCACTGCAGGCCTTCTTCAACATGACCCTTGGCCAGAACTCGGGTAGCTCAGGGTTTCGGGTTCGCGGTCTAGTTTAGGCTGTCGAGAAAGGTAGAATGATCTGCAGAGCAATCGTATCAAAGCTATTCTTGGTAAACCCTACAAACCCTATAAACCCTATAAGCCCTATAAGCCCCATAAACCCTATGTCTACAGCAGTAGACAACGGTAGCTGCGACCGCAGGGCAGAGCGGACTGGAGATCGAAGGAGTATGGTAACTCACGTGCGGTAGCGCTGATCGTCCTCGTCTTCGTCCTCCTCCTCCTCCTCCTCCTCCTCCTCCTCAGTAGTAGTAGTAGTAGTAGTAGTAGTAGTAGTAGCAGTAGCAGTAGTAGTAGTAGTAGTAGTAGTAGTAGTAGTAGTAGCAGTAGCAGTAGCAGTAGCAGTAGCAGTAGCAGTAGTAGTAGTAGTAGTAGTAGTAGTAGTAGTAGTAGTAGTAGTAGTAGTAGTAGTAGTAGTAGTAGTAGTAGTAGTAGTAGTAGTAGAGCTGCAGCAGTGCAGAAGTAGAGCCAAAGCATTCGTACTCTAGCACTAACAGTGGCACTGGCAGCAGTCACTGCAATTTCAATAGCAATAACACTAGTAGAGGAAATAACAGGAGCACCATCGCCACAACATAGTATCCATGGAGCTGCTGGTCGTTTAAAGTGCCGTAGGGAGCCTCTTGCCGTCTCCGCTGCACTCCAAACGCGGCCTATCAGCCTTGACAAGGCTTCCTCTTGTTCTGGGGTGTAGCTTTAAGGATCTGCGCCGTGTCCTGCAACGTGTTGCTGCTCGAGCCGCTGGCAAGCTGCGCCGGCATGGCCGCCTCTTGCGAGATCCTGGCCATGAGCATTCTGCCCTCGGCGACTGGGCAGCTTTGGGTCTTTGTTCTTTGGACGGCTGAGTGATAGTGATCAATGATGAGCACGATACTGGGTGTAGTAAGTGCAGTGCTCGTCCAAAGCAGCGTCGCACCCCCAGTGACAGTAGCAGGTGGCGGTGGCGGCGGTCGTCTTCCTCTCTTCAGTGACAGTGAAAGCGTAGTCACCGTAGTCGTCGTCGTCACAGTTGTGCAGCTTCGTTGTAGTTTTCGTCTTCGGTCTCGTTGTCGTCATGCTGCAGGCCGAAGCTGATCTCCGTCAGGAGGGGCATTCAAAACTCGAAGACTTAAATGCAAGCGATCACCCTGTACTACAAAACAACCAAATCCCGCCGATAAGATCCCAACATCTCCAGACAAATTGAAAACAGCGACCCCAAACCCCAGGCCCACTAAAGCCGAGCCTGGACCTTAGGCCCTGAACCCGAAACCAGGCCATCTCCATCTTCGCCACCCAATGCTTGATCCGACAAGGGCCGATTGGTCTCATCCTGGTGCAGGTTCCAGCTTGCGCGCTGTAAATATGGTTGTAAGTACATTAAATGGGGTTATAGGTAATTATAAGTATAGTTATCTTTTTTTACAGCCCTATTTACTAAGTCCCATGATCCTTTAAATACCCTAAACCCCTAGAGATCCCTTATAGAACCCTTTAAGGAGCCCTTGAAAGTTACCAAGTCCCAGGATCCTTTAAGTTGAGTTTGGGGCTTCAGTGCTTCGGGTTTGGGGCTGCAGGGCCTTTGTGGCTCAGGATGTCTCGCAGTTCTCAGAATTCTTGGTTACGCTGTGCGATGCTATGCTGTACCACGCTATGCCGTGCTGTGCTCTGGTATGCCATACTATGAGGTACTGTACTGTACTATAGTACACTGCGCGATGATGTGCTATCTTGTGCAGGGCTATGCCATGCTACGCCACATGGTGAGAACTCAAACCAAGCTCGCCGGTTCTCATCTTAATGGTAAGCTAGTATTGAAGTAGAGCACTTTAGAGGCATCGGGCAAAACCCGCCTGAGCGCTACACCTTACAGCCCCCCCCAATGGGATGTTCAAGGCGACTGACACCGACCGAAAGCGGTATTTATGTTCAATTCCTCGTCAAGCAATGAATTTCAATTTCCCAACGCCTGAAACTCAATCCCCAGAAGCCCTAAACTCTTGAAGCCAGGAGGAACCCTAAACCCTGAGCCTCAAACCTCAAACCCTACCATTACTTATAGATCGGTTCGGCCGTGCTTTCAGAACCCTTCTAATTATTCTAAACAGAAGCCTTGCAATTAGAAGCCCCTATAGAACCCTTCAACCTTACACCTTGAAGCTTGTACAAGGCCACTTCCTGCTTCTGCGCCGGCCTGGTCTTCTGGTTTCTTGGCTGTTGTTAATTCTTAACGACTTTAATTCGCTTACGTTAGGATATCTGGGAGTTTCCGAAAATAGGGGACCCTGCTACAGTACCCTCAATAGTAGGATCCTGATTAGAAGGACCCTCAAAATACGGTACCCCTAAGTTTCGGAAACTCCCATCTCTTCCAATTTAATATAGCTTAAGCTCCATAAGCGCAACAGCTGTTTGTAACAAAAACTTCAGCCTGGTGAAGCCTTTCTCAATTTGGCCTTACAGCTCCTGTAGAAAGCCCCCTATAAAGCGAGCTATAAGACCGTGAAATTTATAAGACCACCTATCAGACTGTAACTCAGAAAGCCCATCTGCAACCTCCAGTTCCTGACTAGGTCCCTCCCTGGAACCCTTTAAGGAACCCTAGTCACGAAGTCCGCAAGAGCCCTAACCCTAAACCCGAAACCCGAGCCCAGGTTAGGATATGCCTCTTCGCCCCCGGCTTGGACACTCGAGACCGAGGTGGGATTCTAGGATGTGGCATTTGGGTTTAGGAAAGTTCAGGGTTTAGGGTTCTACGGCTTTTGGCGGTTAGGAGTTTAGAATAGAGTTTAGGGTTCGAGAGCTTCTGGGTGTAGGAGGTCCTTATCATAAATGTAGTACAACGGTACCCAGCACCCTACATTAGAGCTCAGCCTCCTTATTATTCTTATTATTGTTATTATTATTATTATTATTATTATGGAGTTTAGGTCTTTAGAGCACAAAGGCTTCTAGAGTTTAGGAGTTGAGGGCTCGTGGGGTTCTAGGAGGCGGGATTTGGGTTTTGAGGCGTGCATCGGAAGGGTTCTCGCCTAAAGGGTGTGGGGATTCGGTAAGAGCACCTCGCAACCCAGAGCCTTGAGGCCCTCAGCCTGGCAGTAAGTCTCAAACCCAAAACCTTAAACTAAGTCCTGCACCCTACTGAAACCCAAACCCAAAATCTTTAGAGCCCCACAGCGTTCCTTTCTGGATTTGGCACGTCAAATTCTCAACCCTGGGCCCAGAATCCTAGATCATAGATCCGGAAGCTTATACCCCAGAAACTCCAAGACCCCTGAATTAAGGAATACACCCGTAACAGACATACTTGGACATTTTCTGGCATGTTCCTAAACCCTAAACCCTAAACCAAAACCCTAAACCCTAAACTCAAGGGGCTCTGTTTTCGCAGGCTCCGCGGAAGGCGCCGCCGAAGCTGCCGATTTCCTCCTCACTCAGCGGCCTGTCATCTGTTGGCCGTCGGGTTTAGGGTTGAGAGGGTTGAAGGTTGAGGGTTTAGAGCCATAAAGCCTCCAACATGGATTATGGAGGCTTTCCTGACCTAGAATAGGGTTCTGGGGTCGATCACAGTATATGAACGCTGTGGAATAAGATTGGTCATACTTCCAGCTTCTATATCGGGGCGCGAGCTTCAGTTTTTTTGGACTTCGGATTTGGGTTTTTTGAGATTTATGTAGGGTTTCAGGGCTTAAGGTTCCAATTGCTTTGGGTTTAGAGAACCTGCAAAATTCAGGATTTGTACGTAAGGGATGTGGGTACAACATGTAGGGTATCTGTTTAGATGCACAGGTATAAGCAAAAATGAGATAGGGTTTACACAAACCCAGAGCTCCGAACCACCTTCCAGGTCAATAGCCCTTCAGGACCACATCCCAAGCTCTGCGACCTTGCGGTTTTGAATTCGGGCTCTTAGTTTCGCACAAGGAGGTTCCAGACTTTAGGCCCTGAGGTCTTGGTTGAGTTGATGGATGCAGTACCAGTTTCGGGCTTTGCGCACTTTACCGACTTGCTGCAACATGCAGGCAGGCTGGATCTCAGCCAGGACATCTCCGTGCTCTGATCGTTGCACTTTCGTGTTTCGGATCTTGCGCCCTAGGAGAGAGGGGTGAGGTCAGATGCAGGGTTCCAAGAAGCTGACATGGCTCGGTTTTTTCCATGGAAACCCTTACTTGCAAGCCTGAAAAGAACCCTTGTAGGAACTGTTACAGGAAGAGTACACAACGTGATGGGCCCGTGTTGTTGGCCTGCTTACTGCTTGCTGTCCTGGAGTGGGGTTTTTGGATTGACTCTGAAGTTAAGTCCATCTACAAACGAGTGTCTCGACAGTTAAATGTCATGCAGTTGTCTTTAAAAGGCAGATTAAAGCATAGGTTCTGTCTGTAAAGGAAATCCGAAGAAGACTATATTTCGGGCAGAGGACATGTACTTCGGGATTCAAGCGGAGGTAGGTTGGCGGTGCATTTAGTGTAGTAATGTAGGGGCCTTAATGATTAGACTAGGGTTGGTGGTTCCTTATTATAACTATAGTCTAATTATTCAGGCCCCGGTATTCGACTCCTGACAACGCACAGCGAAACGTAGCCATTACCTCGAGATGATTCAATTCTCCCGCTCGAGCGATTTGGGATTTAAGCAAAAGGCAGTCGGAGGTTGAGAAAGTCGATCACCATGGCAACCGCAAGCAAAAAGGTGTGTACCCAAAGGCCCGCAGGTAGGACAATGGGGTCGTATGTGCAGGTGTCCAACAGCAGCGCCAGCGATAACGACTTTCGAGTGCACATGATTTCGACGAGCATCGCTGCAATACTGCACGCGTAGGTAGCTTATGTACCCAAACATGTTTTCTAGGTTTGGGCTCCTCAGTGCTGATCCGGGTGCCACGATCGAGTTCTCTCACATCACTCAAGGTGTCAGTTGTCGACGAACAAGAAGTACATAGAAGGGGCGGTAGGCGTCCACAGAGGGCGTGATGTCCTTCGTGGCCTTGATTCGTGCGGTTTTCAGTGAGTCAGAAAGCCAAACCCTACGGTAGGTTCTGGTCACCCACCCCGGCAGGATTTCTTCCGCGAAACGTCGCCGGTGAGCATGTACCTGCGCAGGCAGGTGAGCATTTGAATCGGAGATCTTCCGGTGGCCTGCCTGGTGCGAGCTTTTATCAACCGCTGTTCCATGCGCGGTACTCGGTACCTGTTTTATCGGAATTCAGCAGACAAAGGTCCCAGAAGAGATGACCGAAAGTAGACGTGTCGATCCTGCTATGAACAGGGACAGGAGCAGATATTCTTGTATTTGTGGTTGGCTTCAGAATTCGGTTTGCCCAGTTTCTGACTAAAGAGCTAGGATTTTGCCGCTGTGGAAGCATACAAGCTCCCGAAACCGAATTCTCCTTAGGAATGATTTACCCAAGAGAATATTCAACATATTTTTTTTATTGTGGTTCTAAGGAGGGTATAAGAAAGCGATTGCAAGGACGGTGAACAGCCAAGCGCAGACGCGGGAAAACGGAGCTTAAAACCAGAGACCCTCAACCGCAAGCCCAATATCCAGAAACATCAACCCTTAAAACCCAGGCCCCCAAACCGCAGACCCTGAATCCAAAACCCCAATTTCTTAAAGCACAAAATCGAAAGGGCCGAGTTTTTTCCCCCCTCTGCGAGCGTGTAGAAGCTGCTCGCCTGGGCCCTTCAAGCCTTAGCTCCCGACCCTGAGCTGTAGAAGGTACCCCTAAGGGGTTTGGGTTTTAGGTTGTTTTGGTTTAGTGTATCAGTTTAAAGTAACATAAGGTCACCCTAATGGGTTTAGGATTCAGGATTTTTGGTTTAGGATGTCATTTGGGTCAGGGTTTAGACTTTAGGGTTCAGACACAGGCCCCACGGTAATCCATGCTGTTAGAGCTCGGGTACCCTAAGCCCCAAGTTAACCCTTTCAGCTATCCTCTACCTGTTTTGTTTGTACTATTGTCTGCTTCTTTTTTCTGACATTCCTAAGTAGAATGCGACAAAGTCGAAAAAGCAACACCTGCTGCGGGGAGCATCATGGCTTAGGAGTCAGCTTCGGGCATTCAGGTCAGTGTAGCATATGCTAGCTTGACTACATCGGATAAATGCAGGGGGGCACCTGAGGCTGAGATATGTCGCTCCAAACCGTAATCCCCAAACCCCCAACTCTATTCCCGAGAACGTGTTAAATACCCCCGGCGGAAGCAAAAACATCCCACATGCATCTGCCCTAGACCTTACGCTAGTTGCCCAAAGCGGCACGGAGTCTCCAAAATGGCGGAACACGTGGCGCTGAGCATAATGGCGGACCACGTCATGGAGCCCATGGAGGCGTTTTCAGAGCTCCTTTAGGGTTTAGGGAAGTTAGGGTTGAAGGTTTAGGGCTTAGGGATTTATGGGATTCGGCGAGTTTTGATGGGGGTCTTAGTACGGCTTTAGGGTTTTAGGGTTTTGGGTTCACACTTAACCCCAGAGCCTGAGCTTTCGATTGCTAAGCCTTTTGGCCTCAAGGCTGTTTGGCAGGGAGGCATATTTATTTTGGTAATTCTTTTTTTCTTTGGGGGGGGGACGTTTTTTTTGGTCTGTGTGCGTGCGCGTGCGGTTCTCCTGCCTTCCTGTCGTGCATGGCTTCTTGGTTTCCGTGGCTTCTTGGCTTTTCGATGCCCCCTCGACTTCTTCTGGTATCGTAACTTGGAGCATACTGCCTTCTCGTTTTGCACGGCTTGCTGGCTTTCTGGTTTCCTTGGCTTCTTGGTTTCCTTGGCTCCTGGCATCTCGGTTTCCTAGGCTTCTTGGCTTTTCGGCCTCTCGGCTTTTTAATGGAGGGCGTATTTCTTCACTCCTTTTTTTTAATGCCAACCTTTTTTTTCAGTCCCCTTGGTCCTCTGGTCCCCTGGTCCCTTGGTCTTCTTGGTCCCCTGGTCCGGTGCAGCCCCTGGTCCTCTGGTCCTGTTTTCAGGATTAAGTATAGAAGGTTACCATTTTACCTTTCGAAGCAAGGGTGAGCACAGGTGGCTTCTTGGGTTTTCGGCCACTCGGCTTCTTGACCTTTGGACTTCTTATAGCTTCGTGTATTATAATATACTATGTTATATTATGTTATATTAAATTACATATATATATATATATATGTATATACTGTAAAGTGTATTATCTTCTAGTATATTAGTAGTAGTAGTAGTAGTAGTAGTAGTAGTAGTAGTAGTAGTAGTAGTAGTAGTAGTAGTAGTAGTAGTAGTATCATCATCACACTCGCTGCGGACGGTAAAGTCGCAATGCGCTGATTGGAGCAGGAATCACCTGGCGCACAGTGGCGCACGATCACACTTGGATCGTCTCGGAACTAACTACGTTGTGCCCCGAAGGGCCTATGTGGAAGTGGCAGCACTCCTCAGTCTGTATACGAGTATGTAGCTGGAGGTAGAAAGGGCATCCAGGCGAATGGATTGTGCAGCTCTGTTGTCATCGGTGTAATGCCAGAGGGATGTAACATCAGAGCGAGGCTTGAGTGCAGCACGGTAGTGCCCCGTGACCGTAGTAGGTCCGATGTGCTGGACAATCGTTTGAAGCTGATAAGTTCTCCATATGACTTCAGTGGAGGTGGGGATCCATTGAGGAAAGAGGACTTCCTGATCTGCTTCGATGCGATGGTCACTTTTGGTAGCAATGCCCCGCTCATTGCAGAATCTGTTCAGCTGTACAGCCACAGCTTCAGTACCTGAGATCAAGGCGTGGCGACGTTTCTGCGAGTACCAACGATTGATGCAGGACTGGGCTGAGGTAGCAACGGCAGTAGAGGCATCTTGAATACCAGAAAGGATGAGTGGACAAACCCCGCCTTCATCCTGGAGCACTCTGCGGTCATCATAAGATTGCCAGAGGCCTTGGAAGCAGGGTGCATTTAACACCTGGTGAAGGTGTAGTAGGAAGTCCGCGGCATCGTGCTGTCTGGCAGGATTAGTCCAGCGCCGGAGTGCCTGTCGCCATGGTAGAAGGGACCACAGCGTCAGTTGTTGCTGCTTGCGCGCCTGCGCAATGAAGCTCCTTATCGGTTCCCGGTCCAGTACCTGAAGGGATGAGGTTGACAGGGACACAATCCAAAGATAGGTCAGGAGGCAAGCGTGGGAGTAGCAGTAGTTGGATGGGTTGTGAAGCCGCAATATTGGAAGTAATGCTGAGGTCTCGGCTGCTGACGTGGCATGGGAATGTTCATGGATTGCAAGAGGGTCTGGAGCTGCTGCGCCAGGGCTGATCGTTGGAGGCGATCCGGGCGAAGGGTGCAGCCCACCATGAGGAGAGAGGAGTTGTGCGAGAGGAGCTGGAGTAGCTCCCAAAATCGGGCTGTCTGTTCTCCTCGCCATCCCACTTCCAGAAGCCAGGTGACTGTGCTTCCTTCCATCTTCTCCTCCAGTTGCCTCGTGGCGTGAAAGCGATTGAGCAGCTGTGGCTGCACACTCAATGTCGCCAGCTCCTGAGCCACCTCCACCACCTTCTGGGCCAGTAGCGGCTCTCTGTCCGGGATGGCTTGCATGGCACCTTCCTTGTTGTTCCACTTGCGGTAGCCAAATCCCGTATTCGGGTTGTACAGCTCCATCTGAACAGCCTGTTCCCGTGCGTCCGCCTGGTCTATCACCTTCTGCGCACGCTGCGCCAACTCCATCATCAGCTTCTGCCATAGGATGATGCGCATCGGCTGCGTGATGGCGTCCGGGTTGTTCCATCGCAGGTCGTGCCAACCTTGGGCTGTGGCGAACAGCTTGGGGAGGATGGTGCTTTCCGTCTGGGTCGTGAGGAAGAGAATCCAGGTGGTGGATTGCTGGAGCACCGAGAGGGCGTCCTCGTGTCTCATGAGGAGCCTGGCCATGGTGTGACACATGAGGTGGAGATCTGGGCCGGAAGTAGGCCCGTATCCCTGTCCTTGGCGCTGCCAGGGAGGCTGAGGATGGTACCCGGAGGGGCGACCTCCTGGCCGTCTTGGTTGTCCGCCTTGGTGGGGAGACCGTCCTGCTGGTGCCGACTGGTTCGGATGGCCTCGGCCCGCCGCGCCTTTCCCTTTGCCCGGAGGAGGGGCTCCTTTGCTGTTGTCGCGGTGGTCTGCCCGCTGTCTCTTCCGCCGGTGGGGGATGTGAGGTGTCCATTGGTTCGCTCTGGGCGGGGAGGTCTGCTGCCTTCGGCGCCGGTGACGGAGGGTTCGGGATCAGGCGTACCTGTGCCTCGATACTCTTGAGCTCCATGGTCGCCTCCTCCAGGTCCTCCGGGTTGACTTGATGGGTGTTGAACATCGAGGGCAGGGTCATGTCGGACCTGGGCCGTGTGAGCAGTACTGTGCATTTCGAAGGTGGCTTGCAACAGGTGGACCAGGAACAAAACTGCACACTCAGTGGCGTGCTTGATGGGTGCTCCCGTAAGAGACAGGCTGCAGTAGCGACAGGTTTTCCCCAGGGCCAAAAGCCTGCGGTGGGTCTGCATGCGGCGGACTGCTTCTTCACAGCATGCAATCATGGGAGGGTGCTTGGCTTTAATGTGTGCGCGGAGGCCGCGGGCTTGGGTCAGCCATTGGTGGCAGTACGGGCAATGTTGCACTGCCTGAGGAAACGCCTTTTTCATCCAGGAGGCAAGCTGTTCCCAGGTGCCTAGGAAGAAGGGGTGGCACTCGGATCTATGGTAGAGCGGTGTCGGGTTTAGGTTGAGTTTTGGGGGTAGAGTGTGAAAGCCGTCTGGTACAAGGGTGCGGCAGGATTTCGTGGATATATGCACGCGCAGGTTGTGCCAGGAATCACACTGCCGAAGGCAGTGTCGGCATTGCGGTAGACCTTCGCGGCCATGTTGCCAAACAAACAGGGCATGTTCATCCGCCGCAAATGCGGGCTTGGGGACCAGGGTCGTGGCCGCGTCGGGATCCATGGTCACCGCAGCAGCTGAAGAGGAGGATGGAGATGGACCTGCGGCAAGGGTAGGTGTGGTGGCAGGGGCTGATTCCGGCGCAGGAGTTGATTGTCGGACCTGTGTCTGGTGGGACTTGCGCATGTGCAGACGCACAGCTTGCAGCGTGCTGTAGCCGACCCCGCAGATCGGACAGCATAGCGGTCTATAGCTGAGGGCGCTGCTGAGTGGTTTAAGGTGGGCCCGGGTCGATCCTGTGTCCTCCGAAGCAGGGATTCCGGTGGGGTCTGAGTCGATGACAGCAGATGTGGTCGAGTAGTCCTGCAACTGGTCGAACCAGGTCTCCTGCGCATCAGTCGGGAATTCTGGAGACTGTTGAAGGTGGCGTTGGATGCGCTGATCCAAGGTGTCTCCCGGCGACTCAAGGTGGCTGCGACGAAGGAGTTCGCACGAGGTGACCTTGGTAACATGGCCCGGGAGTTTGTGTATGAGTCGGAGTTGGGCGTGGACAAGTTGGGAGAGGAGTGTGCGGGAATGAGGGGTTACACCTGTGGCCTCAAGGGAGTAGAGGGCGACTGGGTAGACACAAGTCTTCCAAACTCTGATTTTGCTTTCCAGGGTTAGGGCCCGGCAGCGGAGGACTTTGGCCAGTCGCCAGTATGCCTGCCATCCGAGGTGCAGACGATGCTGCAGATTGAGGGTCTCGTGGCTCTGGTATGCTATTCGAGCTCCCAGGTACGTGTGATCCTCCACTATTTTGATGGGCATGATACTGCGACCAACTCGGAGCTTGATGGCAGTTTCGCCTGTGTCCAGCTTCGTGAGCCTGGGGCGTAGAGTGCTCCGGGCTGCGGTTCCTTGTAGGTTTAGCAAGAACACCGTTTTTGTAGGCGAGACGCGGAGGCCTGAGTCGTGGAGGAGCTGGATGAGCAGCCCTGGCACGCAGGCTGGAGCGAAATTGCTCCTGGGTGCGTATGGTCCAGGAGGCCCAAATGTCGTCCGCATAAAGAGTGGGTTCTCCCAGCAGCTCCTTCTTCTGGCTGGTGATCTCCTTGAACCTCAGATAGAGCGTGGTGGTGGCCATGGACCATAAGAGGGGTGAAAGTCCGCATCCTTGGCGAATCCCTTGCGAGAGCGCGACCTCTTCGTGGTGTCCCGCCAGTTCAAAATTGAGCACGGCTTGGTCATGTATATGCAGTGCGAGCGCCACTTCCTCAGTGGTTAGCCCAGCGGCCAGCATTGAATCCACAAGCTGGTGTCTGGGCAACGAGTCAAAGGCTTTGTCGACATCAAGGCTGAGTGAGAGGCCGCCAGCAATCTGGCTTGGTGTCGCCCCTGAATGGCGCAGGTGGCGTTTGGGGACAGCCGCGGCCGCCAGGGTACGGGCCTCATGGAGGTGGCTGCAAACTCGGCTGATAGCGTCGGTGGTGCTGCGGCTACGTACATAGGCGAACTGAGGTGCCTGGCGGATGTAGGTCTCTGCTCTGTCCCGGATGCGGTCTGCCAACATCATCGCAAGTATCTTGCTGCCTGGAGGGAGGAGGCAAATGGGGCGTAATTGTTTCGGAAGTCGTGCCATGGAAACCTTCGGGATGAGGCATACATGCACGCGGTGCCAGTCCTCCGGGAGATGGTAGGAAGGGGGCAGAAGGCAGTGGTGTAATCCCGCGGCAATGTCCTGTCCTATGGCATCTGAGGCAGCCTGCCAAAGTCTCGCCGGCACATAGTCCGGGGGAAGTGCCTTCCGGACTGGGAGTCGAGCAAGGGCACTAGTTACTTCTGCATCGGTGAAGCTGATGTTCGTGGTGGGTTGGGGTGGAGCGGGGCAGGTTTTGGCAGTTTGATAGAGACTCTCGAAGTGCTGACGGATAGCTTTGAGCTCGTCTCGCGGAGCCATTAGCATTCCGTCGCTATCGCGAAGTTGAATGCGAGAATGTCTGGTCTTGGGAGCCAGCAATCTGGTGGCTTTGTAGAGAGCGCCGGGCTCAGTGCTCTGTTCAGCTTCGCTGAGAATGTGGTCTAGGCGCTCTTGTTTGCGAAGTTTGCCGCGTTTGTGAAGGATGTTCTGGGTCTGCCGAATCTGCTGCGCAAGTTGGAGTGCCTGGGCCTTCTGCGCAAAGGTGTCCGTAGGTTGTGATTGCTTGAGGCGCTTTAGTCTCCAGAGCTCCTTGACAGTGATAGCAGCATCGGGCTCGTTGGTGTCCTGGCGGGTCTGCCCTGTCGGGTGGAGTCCAGCCGAAGCGATAAGGTGTTCCCAGGTTTTGCGGAGGAGGTCGTTGATGTGTCTGCATGGGTCCTCCCCCAGGGGGGTGGGGTGGAGGCGCAGTTGGAAGGCCATGGAGTGCGCCAGTTTGGGACCAAGTTCGGGGTCCTGGGCCATGGCCGCGCGCACAGCTGCGGCGGTACAGGTCTTGGATGGTGGCTTAGGTGATTTAGGTATCAGTTTGGGGCCAGGCCATGGCATCGTGGTATGCATGGGGAGGTGGCGGTTGCCTTGTAGGGGAACAAACGGTACCTTGCGCAGAACTCCTGCGCGGCGGGTTTGACGGTCAGACTGGCCCTCTCGGCAGAGGATATAGTCAATGCGGGTACGAGTGGCATGCTGTCCAGTGCCCGCAACGTATGTAGCCGCATTGGCCTGGCGGCCGAAGGTGGTAACGGCCAGGAGCTGATGGTCCCTGAGGAGGCTCTGGAGTCTACCGTAGTCCTTCTGTGGTGGCGTTGATTTATCCACTCTGTCCGCTGACCGCGCAAGTCGGGGGGCGTCCGGCGGTGGCACACACTGGGTGTTGAAATCTCCCAGTACCACAAGCTGATGACGCTGGGCAATACGGCCGATTAGTGTTGAAAGAGAGCTCCAGACCTTTTCCCTGCACTCCAAAAGTTTTTCCTGTGTGGGGGTGGTTGTGGAGTTGGTGGACCAGCAGTGCTGGTAAAGGCTGATGAAGGAGATAGGTGGCTCAGTAGCGAGTTTAGTGTACAAGATCCTGCCTGGCAAAACATGGTCCGTGCGCACCTGATGTGTGCTGGCCAAATCCTGGTGGATCAGGTGGAGGATGCCTGCGCTGCGGGACTTGCCATCCAGGGAACTGTGCAGGTGCCAGTAGCCTTGGGCCTGCCATTCGCTGGTGAAGGTCCAATGGGTCTCCTGGATGGACAGAGCGTGGACCGGTCGTCCTTGGAGGGCCTCCAGGTGTAGCCAGACATAGATTTCGTCAAGCTTGGCAGCACTGAGGCCTCCGGCGTTCCAAGAGAGGATTCTGAATCTGTCCAGGGTAGTGGCAGTCTCAGGCGGGGTGTTGGCAGAGGCCTGGGCACAGGATTGAGATGGCACGGGGGTGTCGGAGTGATAGAGTCGGCCTTTGTATCGTGCGGTTCCTGTGGTGGCAAGTCGTCGCAGGAACCTGGCATAGGAGCGTTTCTTGACAGATGAGGTAAGTGCTGCAGGTGGCGATGCAGTGTCGCCTGAAGTAGATGGCGCGCGAGGCTTCGCCGCACTGTGCGGCCTTCGAAGTGCAGTGATAGCGACTTCAGGGGAGTTCGCGACTGTCTCCCCAACCCTCGCACCTGCCGAACTCAGAAGCTGCGATCCTAGTATGATGGCCTTGAGATAGGCTGGTGTGTGTCCTTTAGTTAGCTGCTGAGTTCGGGCCCCGGATTGCGGCTCGCTATGGTAGAGAAGAGGGTGTGTGTGTTGGGTCCACTCCATGTATTGCAGGGCTCACTGTCTCCCAGGAGGGATATGTCAGACTCAGAATGGCACTTTTTGAGCCTGAGGGCATGCACGGGCTGGGGGGAACCAGAGCACAGTGCATGATTGCAGGCAGTAAGCAGTTTTCGCATGATCGTCAGTGGTGGTCCGTCCAGCCTCACCCGTCCTTTGGGGAGGCAGATATAATTCCTCCAGGGAGGTCTAGTCCAGGCTGTGCAGGTCCAAGGCCAAGGCCAGGGCTGCACTCGGCGTTTGGATGGTCGAGGTGGAGGCGGAGGCTGGTTCCAGGCGTTCGGGGTGAGCAGGCTCGACAGCGTCTGTGCGGTCTGGCGCAAATTGGTGGTAGTGGAGCCTGCACAGTCCACATGCCGGTGACGGCACAAACTCCGCTGGGTCCCCTGCCACGACGTGTTCGGCAGTAGCGGCATCTCGGAGCTCTGCTCGCCAGGCACTGTGGCATAGGGAGATCTGGGGCCAGTTAGCGAAGATCGGAGTCGTATCAGAAACCAGCCGGTAGCCAGCGCAAACATGGAATGCGGGCGACTCTGCATTTGGCGTGTGGGCCTGGCTTGGGCGAGGACGTCCCTGACACACCGCGCAGGTCTCATCGGGCCGCACGGCTTGGTAGCAGTGCGGCCACCCTTCCATCCAATGATCTCTGCACACAGGGATAGAAATGGCCGAGGCGTTTCTGAGTGAAGTGGCTCTGGCACGGCGAAAGCCTGATAGTCTGCGTGCTTCTCTTCGCGCGGACCTGTCTCCAGGAGGGCCAGTGGGCCGTTGCATGCTATATGACCAAGGTACAACGGCGCAGCTGAGGCCGGCGCTGTTGCGAGAGCGGGTGGTGCGCTGCCACTGAGATCTGAGATCCGTACAGACTCTAGAGATGGGGGCTGCAGCGTTTGGTCAGGCAGTGAGTGTGGCTTCCAGGTCCCCAGCCACAGCTGCCACCCGTGAGATGGACCTTGGGGTTGAGAAGTTCGGCGGGGCACGCAGGTCCGGGCTTTAGTGTAGCAGCAGAGTGAGTGCATAAGGCAGCTAGGCAGGGTAGGGCCGCAGAGGGTCGTACTCACTTTTCAGGGCTCTCCAGGCTCTCAAGGCTCGCAATGCTCTCAGTCTCCGTGGCAAGCGTCCAGGCCGACTCACACGAGGGCGATCTCTCGACTTCAACTTCCACGGTGACCCGCTGCTCCTCAGACTCCGGGTGGTCAATATCCGGGATCCTGGCTTCGAACGGAACACGGGGAGGACGGTACCTGGTTTTGGCCTTGGAGTAGTCGGAGTCCAGCTGCAGGACGGCAGCTGGTTCGTCCCAGTCAGGCTCCAGATGCCAGATGCTGGGTGCCGCCGCTGGGCCAGATTCCAGGGGCGGAGGTGCCCCCTTCGCCGATTTCTTGGGCATCTTTTTGGGCTTCGGCGGCATTCTCTTGGGGACCTCCTTCGGCGCCACATTGGAGCTGCTGCCCTGGCTGCCCATGCTGGTTGCTGGGAGGCCTGGTCCATCTGGATCGTGGTGTCGTGAGGAGCCTGGACCGGCAGCTTCTGAAGATGCCCGCGGGCGCTTCTTCGGAAGAGGGCGAAGCCTGCCTTCCGGTGTTGTCGCCAGTTTGGGCCGTGCCCGTGGCTGTGGTTCGGAGGCCGGCTGAGAGTCCTTCTGCAAGTCGTCGGCCTGGGGCTCATCATCTTCCGGATCTCCTGCCCCCGCCCGCAGCGACCGCCAGATGGCCATGGAGTACCTAGTGATAGGTGGAGGCACTCGTCTCCAGCGGGCTCTTTGCAGAGCGCGTCGCGTAGCCAGTTGTCGGGCCCTTCTGAGTGGGCATTGTCCTTGTCGTCCGCGAGGACGGAGTAGCCACCGAGGGTTGATCGGAACCATTGTGCACACGGCGGGTTGCTCACGCTACACGAGGCAATGGCAGGGCGCTTGGGATTAATGCAAGCCTGGGCCTGTCTAGGAGTGCCTGGCATGGGGCTATGAGTCAAGCTTTGCACCGGGGTGGAGGGGAATTGGTCCTCCCTTGGAACCTGTGCTGCTCCCTGGACGTGTGCCATGCTGTTCTGCTGTGAGCAGCTCAGAGAACAGGCATCTTCATCTTCAAGTGAGGCGCTGCTGGCAACAATGGTAGTCAGCTGCAGCAACCGGTGTAGCATGCAGTAACCTGGGATCCGAGGCCGCAGCAGGTCTGGTGCCGGAGGAGGGCACGTATTTCCTTCGGCTGCGTCGTGCTTGGAGAAGGTACCTGCACTGGGACAAGTACGGCATTGTCGCCGCATGGCACGGTTGCAGCAACGAGTGTGGTGGAGGCAGGCACACCGGGCATGCCGCTGGAGAGCCACCTTCGGTGGCACAGTGCCAGCTAGGACACAAGTGTCGCGTGCAGCTCTGGCTGGGCCCCTGTCGTGGCAGGAGACGAGGGCGGTGCCAACCTCAGTACGGCATGCTTTGGTTGTGGTCGGCCCGGATGGCTCAGAGTGAGAAGGCTGAGCACTGCAACTATTGCTGCTAGCAGGGTGCCTGTGAACTGCAGTGCAGTAATTTTTCCGCCGGCTTGGACAGTGGATGACGTCCGGGTGAACCGGAAGAAGAGCACGCCAAGGAGGCAGTACCTGAGGCCAGTAGCCATGTCGGAGATGCTGTGGAAGAGGTTCTGCTGCACTGCTCCTTCTAGGGACCACCAGATCCAGATCCAGGTCCATTGGGCCCACTGGGACGGATATGGATCGTAATTGTCCATCCTTGAGTGTGGACCGTGGTAGTGGTGGAAGTGGGGGCAGCTGCTCGGATCGGTCGAGACGGAGGTCTGGGTCCCGGGTTAGAGGGGCCAGGGCTGACAGGTCCGCATCCTCCCGCAGGTGGTCTGGCTCCATAGCTCGTCGCTGGTGTAGGCAGTGGCGGTCCGCTCGGGGGACTGTTAGTCGGAAGTGGGCCTGGCGGATCCGTTGGCACAGCTGCTGGTAGGGGAGCCATGGCTCCTGCAGGGGTAGCCCATGGCAGCGGCGGGGCCGCGAGGCCTGGGCGGTTGTCGGCGGAGCTGTCGTAGTCGCAGGACCCACTGGAGCCGGGGATCTGCTTCTCGGCCGGTTGACAGGAACCGGAGGTGGCGGACCTCGTGGCGCGGCACTGGAGTCTGCCGGCGCATCTGGTGAGTCAGGGCTGCTGGGAGACGTCGGCTCACTAGTGCTCTCCGCCGCAGCGGGCTTAGCCTTTGCTGAGGAAGCTGCAGAGCCCCTGCCTCTGCCACGGCCTCGCTGATTCCTCGGTGCCATGGGGCCTTCCGCCTGTTGCCGGGCTGGCCTACAGAGTCTAGGCGGTCTCGAGCCCCAGCAGCTACCGTGATTCCTCGGGTGACTCTGAGCACAAGGATGTCGTAGTGCACTGTGCTGCTGGGGCGGCTGCAGAGGAGCCAGCGTCTGGGCTGGCAAGGTGAAGGCTGCAGTCGCTGCAGTCGCTGAGGGCTCCCTGCGGGATCGTGGGTAGCGGGAGTTGACTCTAAGCATGGATGTCTCGGCAGGTGATGCCCGCACGCCAGGCTAGTTTTTCTCTGCATGCCTGGTCCTAGCTGAGCTCGGGTCCTTACGAGAGAAGCCTCACACTGTAGTGGATGAGGGCGGGCTCTGGTCACAGTCCTGCACCAAGGATCACTGCAGTGGTAGTGGAAACAGAGTGGCTGCAGCAGGACAGAACTGAGGTGTCGGCATGCTTTGGCACGGCTCTTGGCTGAGCTGGAGGAGCGAGGTCGCGAGGGCCGGCTGCCCGTGGTGGCGGGCTGGAGGAATTTGGTGATGAGCTCTCCCGCTTGGAGGGGGCTTCCGGTTACAGCCGGGGCAGGTGGTGCCCGTTCTGGACCTCGGTGGGTCGGTTGACACTGCCTGGGTGTGGCTGGGTCTGAGTCAGAGTAGTAGGAGTAGCTGTCATCCTCCAGTGGTCGACCTTGGTCTGCCCGGTGTTGTCTATAGAGGGCTGGGGGCATGACAGGGGGACCTGGATGCACTGCTCTTGGTCTCGTCGAGGGCCGGTCAACTTGTCGAGAGGGGGAGGCTCTTTCCCGAGGGGAATCCTTCTGTTGGACAGTGGTGCCGTTGGGAGCTGTATTCCGGCGTGGCTTCTTAGGCGGCGACGGTGTGCCATGGGGCCGCGCTGGTTTGGAAGGAGGTGGCCTGTTCGCAGGGCTTCGAGACCGGGGTCTGCGCCTGGGCTTCGTGCTGGGCGGCCGTCGGGAACGCGAGGAAGAGCGCCGGCTGCGAGTCAGTCTCGTCGGCGAGGCGCTCGGTCTGGAACGGCCCGCGGACCTCAGGCGAATTGGGGCCGTCTCTGGCCTTGGTTCCAGGTCTCTGCTGTCTGGCTGCTGTTCTTGCATAAGCTGCTCATGTAAGCGCTGCATCCAACCTGGAGAACGATGATAGAACGCCTCGGAGTAGATGGTGCAGGGCGGAGGTGCAGCTTCCCGTGGGTGTCGAACAGCTTCACTCTCCTGAGTGTACAGACGGTTCAGCCTGCCAGGTCGGGACTGATCACGTCGCCGCTTGCTGTCTGACCGCGGCATCCCGTCAGGGGCCCTGAATATCAGGTCTATAGGGGACCAGGGCTGGTTTCCTGTTTGAGAGGTACCCAGCTGCGTCAGAGGCCGGTCACAACAAGACAGAGGAGCAACGCTGGCTGTAGGCAGTGGCGGTGGCCTGCTCGATGAGAGGGCCTGTGTGGTCGACGGAGGTAGGCAGGCCTGAAGGTCCGGCAGGAACGGCGCCAGGCAGTTGCGGCAGGACAGAGACGACATGTGTCGGAAGACTCTAGCACATGGGTCAGGGCAGTGACAGTGAGGCGCCGGCTCGGCGAGAGCTTGCGCCTGAGCATCGCGTGGGGCGGTCACATCGGCGTCCATGGAAGCAGGTGCCGAGGGACAGGCCACCGCAGGCGAGGACCCCTCTAGCCTGGGTGCACGGGCAGAGGTGAGGGAATGACTGCAGACATAGTGCTCGGTGTGAGTCACGGGCAGTGTAGTCCTCGTAGTAGGGTCACCTGGGCCAGTACAGGGGCAGGACAAGTGGGGATGGGTGTTAGCAGGGCCAAGAGCACAGGTCGTGAGCGCAAGCCAGTATCGATCTTTTGCTGTGGCCAGTATCAAGTCGGTGCTGCACTGCTGGGCAACTTGGCTGAGACGGCTTCCATCAAGACTTGTCTGTAGAAGGGAGGGAGCCTGGTGCCTTTGGTGTGGTCTCCGTACCGACAGGAGAGCGGGATCTCGATCGAGGGCGCCTTGGATCCTTAGAGCTGGAGGGCTTGGCCAGGGAAGCAAGAGTCCGCTCCGCTTCTTCAGCAGCTGCCATGAGATCCGCCGTGTCAATGGAGTCTGGAGAGCCCGGCTGGGCCTGAGGCTTCTGACAGCTCTGGGGCTCGTCAGTGGTCGGCAGGGGACCAGGGCGCGATGCAGTCGCTGATCCGATGCGGTCCCAGTTATTGGTGTTCCATACCTGATGGTGCAGCCCTGCCCTGTAGCGTTCTCGGACGATCGTGTTGTCCAGGGTCTGATGCAAGCTGGCCAGCGTCTCGGCAAGGTTGACCTGCTCTGTGGGTGGAGGCGATCCTGATGGTGCCGCAGGTTGGTCTGAGGTTGGCCGCGACATGGTTCGGCAGGGCCTCTGGACACAGCAGGGGCCGGTATGCTGACACTAGGCAGTAGCTTGAGCCTGCAAGTATCGGCAGGAGCGCTGAGAAGGGACGGCAGGTCCTGGCTGTTGCTCCATATGCAGGGTGGCAGTACCAGCTGAGGCTCGCACCTCTCAGGCCAGGGCAAGTCGGCCACGGGCGGAGATTTGGTCCCAGCGGCTTGCGGATGGGGTGGAAAAGGATTGGGAGAGAGAAGGCAGGCCAGGAGGAGAAGGTGTGCAAGTACCATCCTGCAGCCTACTTCTACACTCACACACACACACACACACGGACAGTCTTCGTTCGAGCCCAGATGCTTAGTAGTAGTAGTAGTAGTAGTGGTAGTAGTAGTGGTAGTAGTAGTCCTAGTAGTAGTAGTAGTAGTAGTAGTAGTAGTAGTAGTAGTAGTAGTAGCAGCAGGTGGTAGAAGCCTGGAGCGTGGTTTCGAGGGCACAAAAGCCAACTATAGGCTGGTGGTCTCCACTATTCAGCGCTATATACCTTGTTGAGGTGCACCTTAAGACTATCCTGTCCACGTGGGATGCTTCTGTGTCACAACCAACATCCGCTAAGCACAGAAGCTCAGGCTACTTGCAAAGTCGTTTTGTCCTCAGCCTACACTTGCGCCGTGCCATGGCACGGATGAAAAGGCCCGCTTGTGCTTCACGGACGGTTGAGCAGAAACCGGACAAGTCCCAGCAAACACGCCAGGCCCAGCAGGTTGACAAGTTTGAGAACACGCGGAAGAGACAAAAGACGCCTGAGTCTTCGGAGAAGGCGCCTCCAGGTGACAAGTACTCGATGAACGAAGTTGACGAAAGCTCCTCTTACAAGCAGGGGAAGAATGCGGACCTGGAAGTTTGCCAAATGCAGATCGATGACCCCGTTCGGCAACTGTTCGAGAAAAGCAAGTTCCAGAAGGCAGTCCAGGCAACTTTGCAGCTGCTCAGACCCGATGCCGGCTGCCCCTACTTGCTGACGCCTGCCGCCATCGACTGCCTTCAGGAGGCTGCAGAAACAACGATCCGAGACTACCTCTCCTTGCTCCACTCTGCCGCTCGCCAGCAGGGCGCGCCGAGGTGACCTTGCAGGACCGTTGTCGAAATTTCCCCACGCTGAACTGAACCCTGAACCACCCCAAACTCAAAGTGCCAGGACGTGCTCTTTGTGCGTCACTTTAAGGAGATCGCCACGCCAGGCCTGCACACCTTCCTGCAGGACGGCGAGTTCCGAACTTTCACAGCAACACCCGAATCACAGTCAACCTTCCTTTGCAGGATCCAATCTTCAAGCAGCGCACCATCGACTTTTACCAGGCATGCGAAAGCTTAAGGGCTTTGGGGCTTTAGGGTTTTAGGGGCTTCGGGCTTAAGGGGTTTAGGCCTTTGCTTGTCGTGCAAGACTCCATGTAGATTTTCGGTTACTTGAAACCGTTTGACGTGCTTATTGCGCTATGCGAACAGGCAGGTAGCACCATCTGGCCATACTTTCGAGGGTTTTGAGGGGTAGAAAATAATCCGAAGACCACGCAACATCTTTGTCATCCTTTTCTGCAGCATTACCACCCTGGGTTTCCCAGGGTTGAAATTCCAAACCCTTCTGTATCACTGTCGCGGGGCGGTTTTGGATCATTGAAACAGAATATAGGGCATTGTGGGGTACAAGTGTCGTCCAAAACGTTTTTGAACAAAACCAGGCTCTGTAGACAACTTTTCGGAATCCTGTAACTGCATGGAATGGGATGAGAATAGAACAGCCAGGTAGCAACACCAAGCCAGACCTCAGAGGAGAAGTGTGGACTAGAACAGTTTTGAACAAGACCAGGACAAACTTTCGGAGGCTTGAAACTGCATAACACTTCATTGTATTCCGATTTTGAGACCATGGTGAAAGAAAGTAAGCACAGAGCCTATAGCTTAGTGGTTAAGCGTGTAGCTCGCGACGCTAGGCGCAGGGGCTCGATCCCCCTCGAGTCTTTTGTGTCTCGCCGCAATCAGGTCCGCTTCGACACGGTCTCTTCTCCGCGGCAGAGGAAGGGTTCACGTGAGTCCAAGCGTCAGTTTTTTCTTGCGGATTTGTTTCATTTTGAGACGGAGGCCCGCCACAACAGATCACAACACTCGACTGAGGGGTTTAGGGTTTCAAAACTGTTGGTGTTGGACTCGGGTGCCTTCTTCGTGCTCTAGACAAACGACGTGCGAGTGGGGCAGTTTTGGCATGTTGAAAGCATTAACCTGCAAGCGAACGCGACGTTCGATCAGGCTTTAGGCCCTTTTAAAGTACGATTCAGGGAGATCCTGAGTTTTTTGTGCATTCTGGCCACTGGCAGCACGAGGTGGGCTCTTCTTCAACGCAGTGGGCACTGCATCGGTTTAAACCTTTGTTTTAGGGTTCAGAGTGCCTTCCTCGCGCTGCTTTGGACAGCCATGACCGGGAACTGAGTTTCCTGGCAGTGAAAACTGCTCCTTGCAGCGCTCGTGGCCCCTGCTAACGGAGCACGTGTTGCCTTCCTGCTGGAGTAAGCCTGGGTTGTAGTACAACTTTAGTAGTGGAAAGAAATGCCTCGTTGGGGCTCCTGGCTGGAATGTGAGTACAGCTTTTAGTACTGGAAAACATCGTTTGGGCTCCTGCCTGGATTGTGCTTGGTTTTGGAAATACCTCGTTTGGGCTCCTGGCTGGATTGTGCTTGGTTAGAGTACAACTTTATAGAACTTTAGTGCTGGAAATGCCTCGTTTGGGCTCCTGGCTGGATTGTGCTTGGTTGTAGTGCACCTTCAGCACTCGAAATACCTTGCTTGTTCAACGTCAGTATTAGAAATGGCTCGTTTGGGCTCCTGGCTGGAGTGTGCTTGGTTGTAATGCAACCAAAGTGCTGGAAATACATCGTTTGGGGTCCTGAATGGATTGTGCTGGGTTGTGGTACAACTTTACAACTGGAAATGCCTCGTTTGGCTTCCTGGCTGGATTGTGCTTGTAATACAACTTCAATACTGGAAATGCCTCGTTTGGGCTTCTGGCTGGAGTGTGCTTTGGTTGTAGTATTGTTTTGGCTCTGGAAAACTTCGTTTGGGCTCCTGGCTGGATTGTACTTGGTTGCCTCGTTTGGGCTCCTGGCTGGAGTGTGCTTGGTTGTAGCTTAAGTGCTGGAAATACCTCGTTTGGGGTCCTGGCTGGATTGTGCTGGGTTGTGGTACAACTTTACAACTGGCAATGCCTCGTTTGGCTTCCTGGCTGGATTGTGCTTGTAATACAACTTCAATACTGGAAATGCCTCGTTTGGGCTTCTGGCTGGAGTGTGCTTGGTTGTAGTACTGTTTTGGCTCTGGTTGGTTGCCTCGTTTGGGCTCCCGGCTGGAGTGTGCTTGGTCGTAGCTTAAGTGCTGGAAATACATCGTTTGGGGTCCTGGCTGGCTCGTGCTTGTAAGACAACTTTACAACTGGAAATGCCTCGTTTGGGCTCCTGGCTGGAGTGTGCTTGGTTGTAATGCAAGTAAAGTGCTGGAAATACATCGTTTTGGGCCCTGGCTGGATTGTGCTGGGTTGTGGTACAACTCTAGAACTGGAAATGCTTTCGTTTGGTGGCTGGATTGCTTGTATTACAACTTCAATACTGGAAATGCCTCGTTTGGGCTTTTGGCTGGAGTATGCTTGGTTGTAGTACTGTTTTGGCTTTGGAACACTTCGTTTGGGCTCCTGGCTGGATGGTGCTTGGTTGCCTCGTCTAAGCTCCTGGCTGGAGTGTGCTTGGTTGTAGCTTAAGTGCTGGAAATACCTCGTTTGGGGTCCTGGCTGGATTGTGCTGGGTTGTGGTGCAAGTTTAGATCTGGAAATGCCTCGTTTGGCCTCCTGGCTGGATTGTGCTTGTACTACAACTTCAATACTGGAAATGCCTCGTTTGGGCTTCTGGCTGGACTGTGCTTGGTTGTAGTATTGTTTTGGGTTTGGAAAACTTCGTTTGGGCCCTTGGCTGGATTGTGCTCGGTTGCCTCGTTTGGGCTCCCGGCTGGAGTGTGCTTGGTTGTAGCTTAAGTGCTGGAAATACCTCGTTTGGGGTCCTGGCTGGATTGTGCTGGGTTGTGGTACAACTTTACAACTGGAAATGCCTCGTTTGGCTTCCTGGCTGGATTGTGCTTGTAATACAACTTCAATACTGGAAAAGTCCTTGTTTGGGCTTCTGGCTGGAGTGTGCTTGGTTGTAGTACAGTTTTGGTTCTGGAAAACTTCGTTTGGGCTTGTGCTTGGTTGCCGGGTTCGGGCTCCTGGCTGGTTGTAGTGGAACTGAAGTGCTGGAAATACCTCGTTTGGGGTCCTGGCTGGATTGTGCTTGGTCGTGGTAACTTTAGTACTGGAAATGCATCGTTGGGCCTCCTGGCTGGATTGTGCTTGGTTGTAGTACAACTTCAATACTGGAAATACATCGTGCGGGCTCCTGGCTGGATTGTGCTTGTTGTAGTACAGTTTTGGTTCTGGAAAACTTCGTTTGGGATCCTGGCTGGACCGTGCTTGGTTGCCTCGTTTGGGATATACCTCATTTGGGATCCTGGCTGGATTGTGCTTGTTGCAGTAACTTTAGTACTGGAAATGCCTCGTTTGGGCTCCTGGCTGGATTGCGCTTGGTTTGAGTACAACTTTAGTAGTGGAAATGCCTCGTCTGGGCTCCTGGCTGTATTGTGGTTGGTGCTTGGTTGTAGTACTACTTCAGTACTGGAACTGCCTCGCTTGGGCTGGCTTGTGCTTGTTGTAGTACAGTTTTGGTTTGGGAAAACTTCGTTTGGATTCGTTTGGGCTCCTGGCTGGATTTTGCTTGGTGCAGCTTCTGTTTGTACCTCGTAAATGGCAGAAGTGCTCACAATGAGTTTTCAGAGGACCGAGGGGCAGTTGTGGCCCTTTAAAAGCTGAAGCCGCGGCAGCGCTGAAGCATCCAGGGTGAAGAGTCAAAAGAGTTTCTCGTTGACTGAATACAGAGATCCTAGTAAGTTTCGAAATGTTGTGCCGGAGGCGACATGGGATACCACGCGATCTATGCCTTCCTGATTGGATGATCCCAAATTGTACCGGACATTCGTGTTGTACGCCGAGAAGGCTTTCTTGGGACTATTGCCAAAGTACTTCGGCGATGAGCGGAAAGTGAAATCCGCCCGATCCCACCTCAGGCAATACCTCAGCCGCACAGGTCCCTCCGATGTTCGGCGGGTGCCAGTCTGGTGGGAGGAGGCAACATGGAGTGCCACCTCGCGGCCTTTCACGCCAAGACCAACCCCTTTAGCTGAGCTCTGGCAGAGCCATGAAATCCAGGCGCTCGCATGAAGCAGCTATATTGAGAGTAAATCTGTCGTTGTTCTTGATTGGGTGCGTCTATATTCAGCCCTGAAGAGCCTGCCTTTGGTGAAAGCTGCTTTGTGAGCAATCCCGCAGTAAAGACAGCCATTATGCATTGTTTCTTTGGTAATTGATCGACTCAAAAGTAGTTTGGACATGGTGAAAGCTCATTATATTGCTGTGATCTGTTTTCTTGTCAGTGTTGGTATGGCCATCACCACCACAACAAGTGTCAGTGGGGCAGCGCTTGTCTGCAGGCGCCCGAGCTGCAGTTCGTCATGATGCGGCTCGTAGGCTGACTCCGCGAAGAATTTCATATAGTCCTGGGCCCTCTGTTTCCGGGATCTCCTAGGCTGCCTTTCCCTGCAGGAATGGTTCCATCGCAAAGTGCAGCAGAAAGGGCGAATGGCCTGCTGCAGAGATGCGGCGGCGACACAAAGCAGAACAATCTCCTCTTCAGCACCCGAGTCGACGTTACCACAGTCGGGTGCAAGTACAATGCCATGGCAAGGATCCAGCGTGGCCGCAAGCGCAAGGCACAGCACATGCATTGGGACGAGGACCACGATCTTTCCGCGGACAGCGATGCCGAGTCCTGGGCATCGGAAGGTGCTGCACTGGGATTTCGCGCAGATCCGCCGTCTGAAGGCGCTAGCTTCAGCAATCGTTCTAGGGGTTGGAAACCACACTGAAATAACTCCATGCCGTTTCAATGCTCAGGTGAGGAGAACCTCGGCCTGTCTTATCAGTCATCCCCGTCCTCATCTTCTTCCTGAAGCAACAGCAGCAGCAGCAGCTCGGCACGGTAGCTTGCAGATGCTCATTGAGTGACTTGTTTTGCCCGAGCACGGAGGCTCCTGAATTAGGTTTTGAATGCATGAAAGAGGCCGAAGTTGTAGCAGTCGCCCGATTACATGATCATCGTTCGGCTTGTCTCCGTGAGGGCACTTCACAGGGGGCGCATGCGTTTATCGGAACCTTGTGCAGAGGTTTTGGTGGTGAGTAAATGTTCCAGTGACCACCAGTGTTTGTTCGTATGTTCGAAACAAAGGCATGCACTGAAAGGGAACTGGTTTATCTCTGGATAGCCAGGCGTGTGTCGATTGTGGGAACGCTTCTTCAACCTGAAGCCTATAGTCTTCGTGGCACGTCAAACGTGTTGATCTTGGAGGTTTAGGGTATCGGGGTTTAAGGTTGAAGAGGTGGCTGCTTCCCCGGGTCGTTGCTTTGGAGAACGAGGACCAGGAAACAGTTTTGGCAGTGCAAAAGTAACATATGTAGGCGTGATTGAATCTTCTGAGCTTGTTAGAGGCTCTCATCGGACCCTTCAACAGTTTCGGCGCTGTGAAAGTGAAACTTAACATCGCTCACCTTGCTTTGCAGAGAGCGAGGACCATGCAGACGTGCTTCCCAACACCCTAAAATGGCCCTGGAGATGGAACAATTGAGGTTATAAGTTCCGTAGTTGGGGTTATATGTAATTATAAGTACAGCTACCTGGTTTACAACCCCGTTGCTAAGTACCATGATCCTGGAAGTGGACCCTAACCTTTCATAGATCCCGTATAGAACCTTTTGGGGAACAGTTTAAGGAAACCCAGTTACTAAGTACATGATCCATTAAGTAGACCCCGCATCCCTTTTCGGATCTTTCGATGTCTTTAGGCGACCTTATAGATCCCTTTTAAGGAGCCCTTTAAGGAACCCCAGCTATGAAGTCCCTAAGCCCTAAACGAGTTTCCTGGGCCTTCTGGACACGTTTCACGGAGCAGGGGACAGCTCTGGCTTTCGAGCTTCCTGAGGGTGGCCTGGAAAAGTGATCTTGTGTCGGTGCAGTTTCCATAACTTGAAACAGATTCGCATTGTCCGTTGCAAGCAAGTGCAAAGTCAAATCCGCGCAGGTCATGTAGAAACAAAGCAACTGTAAGCAATACTGATCCTACGCGAAAGCCATGAGGGGGTTTCAATAGCCCCAAACGTACAGCCACAACAGCGTCTTGAGGCCGCGTTCGTTCGGGTATCCAGGCCAGGCGTACTGCACCGTTGTTCGTTCGTTCGTTAGTATATTGCTGCCGTGCGGAGCAAGTTGGAGAGACTGTGCAAGAGTTTTCCATGCCGAAAACCACATTTAGCTATTCTTGTTTACTTGTGCAGTGACAAGAAGGTTTGGTAGCAATGCTTGCGTTTCAACCTTGTAAGTTTCAGGGTATCAAAACTGCCGAACGAGCTCCCGACTGCCTTTCCCAACCCTCTGTAAGGCATTCGCCCTGACCTGCCGTAATATCAGCTTTTAACCTGTGTTAACACATGTGCCGTCAAACGAATGCCGTTGTAACGAACCTGCACGTTGCAACGAGAAGCCTACCTAGTATAATAGAATGTTATATTATTATATTATATTGTGTTACATTCATTCCATTGTATCAGCATGATCTCGGCATCTAACCCTACATAGATGCCGAAATCTTCCAAATGAAAGCTTCAACCCCCAGTCAACGGTTTCAGCAGATCCCGCTGTGCTTTTTGAGGTCGCAAAACCTCAGAACGCGAGACAGAATCCGTAGGAATATAGTGTTTTCCCGAGGAACTACCAAGCAAAACCGAAGGAAAGAGTAGGAAAGTAGTGTCTTTCCTAGGAAAAACACAGGATTCCGTCCAAAATGTATGGAAAATAGTGTCTTCCCTTGTAAAACGCAGGAAACATGCTGCTTTCCTATGCTTTAGGCCAAGCACACGGCCAAATAGAAAAAATCAAAAAAACATAAAAATAAATTACCAAATTAATTTCTGGCCCGTTTGGCAGTGAATGAGGTTCCTTAAACACTAAGCCAGGGTCGACCAGTTCGATGTCCCTTCAGATATTCCAGTCCTTAGATTCAGATGCATTTGCAGGTGTTTGTAGGGTGTTGCAGACTTTGTCCTAAACCCGACGCCCTGACCTTTGTCCTACCGTCCTTGTTCGACCCATCACCTCGGCAACCTCGGTGTCTTTGAGTCACTCGGGTCTTGAGGAGACGGAGAAGAGGGAGGAGGAGTAGGAGTAGGTGTAGGACTAAAGCGGGAAGGGTTCATGGAACACGTCGGTTTTGTGCGAGAGAGCACTTGATGGCAAGAGTCATAGATTTGATGATTCAAGAAGCAAGCATGGACAAGACCACCAATATCAAGTAATCTCGTCTCGGCGTTCTGCTGGTTGGCTCTTTTGACTTTAACTTTTGGGGTTTCTATATTAACTTTCATATAACAGCTCAAAGTTTAACTTTTGGGAGGGGTTCAGAAGTCAGCCAAGTCGTGATGAATCAGTGATGGAGATCCTCCTACTGATGGTGCTATGATTTCCTACTGCAACGGCTGCTGTGCCAATTTGCAGTTTTTCCTTAAAGCCTTCGAACCCCAAGCCTCTGACGAAGCAGGACGTCATGGGCACCATACTGCCGGGCATGCCAGCGGAGGAAGTCAGCCCACCCCGACAGGTGGGGCCGCCTTCATGGGTGCTTTCAAGAGAACCCATTGAATCTCAAAACGCTACCTCTGAAACGCGCGGAAAGCTCTGGGGTTTTGATCTATGAAGAGTTGCCGCTCATGGCCCTAAATTCTGCAGTCAGAAAGACTTGATGCCCAACAAAGCGGGGACTTAACGGAATTTGTCAATGACCTGCACAAGTTACATAGCGATGTCTTGTGGTATCTCAGACAGCGATCGGCGATAGTGATTGTGACAGATCTGCATCAGATAAATAAAGTATCCACAACTAAACAAACTTGCCCGAAACTCCTAAGCCCCAAACCCTAAAGCTTAAACCCGTGTAACCCTCGAAATCCCAGACCACGAACCTTATGCCATGAAAAGAGCAGACCTCATTGCAAGGCCCTATGAACCCATAGGCCCTGTAGAACCCTTCTGGAACCCGTCTAATTCTAGAACCCGCGAAACCTTAAAGCACCCAAACCCTCAACCTTAAGCGCCTTACCGTTTTCTTTGAAGAAGCCCTCAACCTTCAAGGCTCTGCCTTCAAAAAACAAAGCCCGGAGCCTTGAAAGCCAGGCCTGGGGCCTCGAGCACCGCAAGGCCGAGAAGAAGACCATCCTAAAGGCCTCGGCGCAGTTCCTCGAGGCGCTCTTGTGGGCTTGACTGACTCGGGGGGCTTGGGATGTAATTTATCACAACTCATGACGAAGGGAGACTATAGCGCACTACACGAGAATCATAAGGGATGAGGAAGGGAGACTATAAAGCAAGAAGGTGCAAGTTTTGGCAGGGTGGTGCAGGGTGTAGGTTGTTCGGTGTTTTAAGGTCAAAGCTCAAGGTTCAGCGTTTTAGGTTCACGGTTTGAGATTTAAGGCTTGGGACTTGAGGGGTTTTGCGGCTTGCAGGGCTTTCAGGGCTTTCTAGGGTTCGAGGGGAATAGCTTTCAAGGTTCACGGATGTTGACGGTTGGGGCGAAAACCAAGTCCGACTCCTTAGACCATGAATCCTGAACCCCGAAAGCCTGACTAGTAATCCCGATATCCTCCAGACTCAAAGTAGTGGTGGATGTTGCCGTACTGAAACAGAGAGGTTGCAACAATACAAACACATCCGAAACAGCCTGGAGCCCTTATAGACCTCATATAGATCTCTCGCATACCGCCTGTATAGCTCTTTGAAGACCCCTTTCGAATCCCTGGTAGAGACTGCAGTGCTTCGAGAAACCGCTCTTGGAGGCTGCGATGGATGCCAAGTTGGATGTCGTGGCAGGGGCCAAGGACCACAAGGGCTGGCTGCGAGGGTTTAGGTTTTAAGGCCGTTTAGGGTTTAGGGTTCAGGGTTTAGAGTTGAGGGATGTTGAACTCGTTTTCTAGTGGCCCTTGCCTCCTTTGCAGTGTCGCACCTTGAGTTAGAGCGGTTAGAGGGCACCAAATATTGAGAGACTAGGTTTCGGCTTTGGGGTTGAGGGTCTTAAACCCTATGCACTGAACCGCAGGCTGTCGGAATATTAAAATTTCAAGGGCTTCAGCTATCTGTTGCTGTGACGCTTTTGCACCTTCAAGTCTTGAACCCCACAGTACAGTACACCAAAACCCCCAAAAAGCCGAGACGCACTGAAGCCAAGAAGACCCCTGCACCTTCAAACTCCAACTTTACAGCCGCCAAAGCCTTGTGCTGGAAGGGCTTCAACGTGGACGAAGAGGCATTCGAAGGAAATCAGATGCAGACAGCGGCGCGGTTTCGGCCGGAGGCTGCCTACCTGACAAAACCCAAAGCTGGCAAACCCCGAACATCCTAACACTGAACCCTGCGTAATTCGAAAATGTTCGAATAAGGTTTTGGGGAGTTTCAGAAATGTAGGTTTTTTCCAGAGGTTGAGGGGTGTTGGAGGGTTCTGGGTTTAGGGAGGGTTTTCTTAGGGTTAATGCTTCATTAGGGTTTCGGGTTTATGAGAGGGAGTCCAGAGTGGAGTTCAGTTTTGAGGATATGAGATGTGGTGACTGGGTTTCAGGTTGTAGGACACATCGTTTGGCTTTGCAGCTCTAGGGCTGTTTTGGGATGTGGGACCTGAACCCTAGAATCCTAAACCCTAAGCCCTCCTAAACCCTGAACCCTAAACACTGAGCCCTAAACCTTAAAACCCTGAACCCTAAACCTTAAACCCTAACTGCACCCTAAACCCTGAAACCCTGAACCCCAAATTCCAAACCCTGAAGCCTCTGAGGTGCATCAGCGTCTCGCGAAGTCTTTGCACGAACTGGAGAGTCGGCAACAGGCCTCGGAGCAGTCCTTGACCAAAAAAGTGCCAGAAAAAAGCCGGGAAGATGATGCGAAGCAGGAGCCAGGGCTTTGGGTTTAGGGTTCAGGGGTTCGGGATTAGGGTAGAGGGAAGATGATGCGAAGCAGGAGTCGGGGCTTAGGGTTCAGGGTTTCGGGGTTAGATGAATCGAAGCAGGGTGTGGGGTTTATTGTTGAGTGGTCCAGGGGAGATAGCAAGGGTGTAGGTTTATCATTTGTTGGAGTCCGGGCTTTGGTTCAAGGTTTCCGGGTTCATTGGCACTGCATCGGCCTGGATCCGGTTAGCAGCTTTTCCGTTGAAGGGTGTGGGATCTGTGACCCCCTTGAGCCCCACCGAAGAGCCTAATTCCTCAGCCATGCACCCCAAGCCGTAGATGACCCCAAGTCCTGCACCCCAAACCCTAAGATGCAAGTTTCTGAAATTAAGAGGCTGAAGTAACGGACCTTACGTGTAAGTCGCGGATCCTTTTCTTTTCAGAACAAGCACTGAGCTCTAAATCCCAAGTTGCCGTATGCCCGTAAGTGTCGTACACTCTCCTGGCCGAATGGCCTCCCCCTTGGAACCACTAGTGTGGAGCCTTGGAAAAGGGATCCCAACACACCCAAGCACCTAAATCTTATGCCTAAACCCTAAGCCCTAAACCTAAACCCTAAACCCAGAACCCTAAGCCCTAAACCCCCAAACCCCTAAGCCCTAAATCCTAAACCCGAAACCCCAAATCCGAACCCTAAACCCTACGACGAAGCAGGAGCTGCACGATCAGGTGGCCAGACTACAGGTTGAGAGCGCTGGCCTCAGGGAGAGGGTTCGGGTTTCGGTTCTTCGGCCCTGAACCGTAAGCCCTAAGCCCAAAGCCCTAAACCCTGAACCCCCCGAACTTTAAGACTCCTTTATCGGTTCCTCAAGTTTCGAGATCTACAGGTTTACTTACGGTTTTGGTTTCCCAGGTGTTTAGGGTTGAGGGCTTTTGGTTTTGGGATCCACAAGACACAGCATTTGGATGGAGCATTTGGGATGCACTGGGATCCCCTTCTGGTAGAGCGAGGGATACTAGCACACGACATCACACGACATATTCGCTCCCGTGATCTGGTCCTGTGAGAGTCTAAAGCTCCAAGTACAGGGCGGACATGCGGTGCAGAACGCATGGTTCAGGCTTTGGAAAAGGGCAGTGCCACCTTAGTAGCATGAGGCCCATGCTTGTCGATTCTCCCATGTTCGTCGATTCGGCAATGCCTGGACGACCTGTTCATGCTGCAACACGGTTCCACTCACCCCTGCCCCAACAGTGGTTGAATCTTCACCCGGTACAGAGCCCTAACTCATGCCTCCTATGCTCAACCCTACAGTCGAGGCCCCAAACCCCAACACCTTGCTGAACTCGAATCCGAAGCCAACCCCTCCCCCCTTTCCTGAGAGATCTTTGGGTAGATGCTTCAAGACCCTAAACCCTAAATCGCTGGATCAGTCGAACAAGGAGCCCCTTAAAAGGAAACCTAAACCCTCAAACCTGAACCCAGGTCTGCAACACATGGTCTCCAGGGTGACCTACAACGTGGGGGAGTTTCTCCATGAGACCAAGGCCGAAGCCCTAAAGCCACAACCCTAAATGGGAGTTTCCGAAAGTGAAGGGTAGTAGCTTCTTTTGGGATCCTTATAAGAAGAATCCTACTGTTCAGGCTAATATACCTATTTTCGGAAACTCCCTAAAGTCTTGCACCGTAAAGTTGCAGAGTCCAGTTCCATCGGCAGTCGTGTTAAGTCACCAGGATTGTGAGCGTTAGTAGTCATTTTTGCCGATTTACCAAGACTATTCCTCAGGGTTCCAGCCATAGATATGATATAGTATACTATACCCTTTCAATTATTAAATGCCCTTCAAATTGCAGTAGCGAGTTTCCAGTACGTGTTTCCTCTTTCGTACATCAGGAACCGAAAAGGGGAAAACAGCTTCGAACTACCACTCATGTTCCCGGGCCAGGTCATCTATTTCACCAACAAGCTCCTCAGCAGATTGAGAGATAGTCAGCCAGTCAGCCACAAGACCTAGGCAAGACACCATCGTGCTTTCAAAACCCAAAGGCAAAACCCGACATCAACCCCGCGCCCCAAGCCCTGCCCTGAACTGCTGTTGTAGCCTTGTTTGGCATCGGAATGCGGTGGCATCGGAATGCGGATGATACAGATTGACCTTTATGTGCTTATGATACACTCCTTTCCGGGCTCCCTGGCACGTGAACGCCCTTGCAACTTCAACCCCGAGTTCTCCATTCTACATGGTTTTGGGTTTGCGTGGGCGGCGCTTCTGTTCAGCTCCTCGCACAATCGATGGCGAAGGGCCGACGGGCACACCTAACCGAAGACCTAAACCCAAGCTCCCTTGGAAGCCCCAAGAAATGGCCCCCAGTCAGCAAATCTTTGCAGCGCCTTGCCCCTGGGCCCTGGGGTGGCCCTGCCCTGCCCTGCCCTGAACCCTGGAATGGGTTTTGGTTTGGCTCATGCGGCGTGGGATCGTGGGATGGGAGAGCAGGGGTGAAGCACCTTCTATAGACGGGCAGCTCATCGCCATACTAGTGCACTCCAGAAAGTCCACACAGCCTTGTCGCAAGATACAACCCTGACCCGACAACCCTAAACCCTCAACCCCAAACCCAAAACTCAAAACCCTAACCCTACACCCCTAAACCCCTGAACCCTGCACCCCTGAACCCTAAATCCTAAACCTTGAACCAGAAGCCCAGGCAAGCTTTGCATTTCACGGCCGAGCGCATGCCGAAGGTCCGTGAGGCTCTTGGCATCCAGGAGCCCAAGCTCCTTGGCTTGGGCTTCGGGTTTCGGATGTACTGATAAGGGTTTATTTTCGGGTTTGGCATTCACGGTTTAGGAATTTAGGGTTAAGGGTTAAGGTTTAAGATTTCTGGTTTAGGAGAAGGGGGTTATGGTTTGGGGTTTAGGGTTTAGGGTTGAGGGTCGAAGGTTTAGGCTTTAGGGTTCAGGATCAGAGGCTTTAGTTTTTGTGTTGCCTTAGTTTGATTTTGTAGTTTTGGTTGATATGTATTATTATGTTTTGCGTTGATCGATTTTGTGGTGTATACAAAACCCTAAACCCTAAATGCAGTTTGTGTTGACAGGCTTTGTTTCAATCCTCCCGGCTCTTGATCTCCTCCCGAGCAGTCAGGGTTTTTGGGGTTTTGTGGTTTAGGGGTTGAGGGTTTAGGTTAAGGTTTTAGGGGTTTAGGGGTTTATGCAAGCAGTCAGCAGTCAATCCGAGCGAGAGCGACGCCTGGATCCTGAGACAGATGATTTAGGTGTATGTACAAAATACGAATTAGCCTGCTTTTGTGCGGCGACGAGACCGACCAACTTGGTTTAAGGGGTTTAGGGGTTCGGGTTTAGGGTTGAAGGGTTGAGTTGAAGGGTTTAGGGTTCGAAGCCTGGAGAAGCTAGAATCCACCGGGCAGAAGCTGCAAGAGACGAACCGGCCCTGCATGCCCCCCATGTCAATAGAACTCGTAAGCTCCACCCGAACCGCAGAACCGATGCATCTGAGGCTCGTGATTTGGCTTATTCCATCTCTCTGTGGCCATAGCTTCTGGAAAGGACAATCTCGCCTTAAAGACTTCTTGCCGACCAAGACGGTTCCAGAACTGTTTGGTCATGAGGAGAAGGTCGAGCGGCAAATGACTCCAGCCAGAAGTCAGTGTATGCTTAAGCGGGTTTTGCTGCATGTTGTAAGACAACAAAGTCTGGAGGGTCGACGACTTCTTGGTTTATTTGGTGAGCAGATTGGTATTTTGCCAGGTCAGAGACGTCGGCGAAAATCCATGAGCGCTAAACTTCCGAAGGTACACCCCGAATCAGCAAAATGCCCAGAGCCCTACCTCGCGAAGCGTTTCAGAAGATGCACACCTCCAAGAATCCTGAATCCTCAATCGAAGCCGCAGGTGATGAATCTTGAACTCCGAATGCCTAAAACCCAAAAGGCTCGGAGGAATTGGGCAGTAAGTAAGTAAGCATTTAAGGACCTTTTTGGAGCCGTTCGCAACTACAGCTACAAGGTCCTGTTACTAAGTCCCATGATCCTTTACGTGAGGTTCAAAAGCGAAACCAGACTGAACCGCCAAGCCCTGAATCCTAACCCCAGCATAGGGACCGTACTAGTTGGAGTTGTAATTTAGCCTATATACTTGTAGATGGACAGGTGCAAGGGTTCCGGAGTGCACTCTTCTTGGCCACAAGCTTTGAGATGTAGGGCACTTGGTCTTCTACAGGAACATGGTGGCCCGCGACGTGCTCCTTCCTGTGGCCATGCAAACTAATGCGCTGATCGTCGGCCGGAGCACTTGCAGCCTCACCACTGCTCTTTGGTTACGAAGATTTGCGAGTTTCCGAAAATTAGGGGGTACCTTATTCGGGTCCTTATGATAAGGATCCTACTATTTGGGGTACTAGATTAGGGTCCCCTATTTTCGGAAACCCGCATTTTTTTACTCTAAACCAGAGCCACAGAACGATATGACCCCAAAGCCCTGCCTGCCCACCAGTGCTTAAATGCCTGAATCTCACTCTGCATTCCCCAAAGCTCGGACCCTAAACGAAGGGTATTCTCAGGCCATAGGGTTGTTATGTGTGTGGGGGCATTCCTCTTGGAACTATGCCAAAACATAAGGTTTGCATATTCGTACATACACATATGAACTCATGTACATATATGCACATACAGCACCAAAAATACATTCTTACGTTTCTATGCCCGCAGTGTACGCACACTCTCACGCCTATAGATATACATCTATAGAAAATGTAAATACAGATGTGGATTTCGATGTAGATGTAGATATAGATATGCACGCACGACATTTCGATCCTCTGCTCAGCTAGTACATATCAATATTGACTTACGTCTAGAGCAGCATCATGCTGTTTGCCCTCCGTTGCCAGGCCTTTGCTGAAGTCAGCGAGCCCATTCAGAATAGCCTGGGAGCTTCGTGTCCGTTTCAACTGCTCATTGTCGAGAATGCTCGGAATTATTATATACCGACGAAACTGAAGCCAAACAGCTTCGAGCAAAAGCTGCTGCAGAGCAATAACACTTGGAGGAAGGCCGATTTCATCCCTTCCCTGACTCAATCCTACGGCGTGGACCCAGTGCTGTGGCCACGCCATCGGCTGGTCGAGGGTGCTGCTGCCTACGTCGTCTTCGAGTGTTTGGACGAGAAGAGACTCCACGACCCACGCGCTGCCGTGCAATTCGAGAACATCTTCGTATCATCTCTCCGCACCTCACTTCCAGTCTTGGGTCTTTGGACCGGCGGGGACGTGAATGTCCTGAAGTACGAGGCGTTGAACTGTGTGACCAACGGCATTCCTCTCATCTTGCTGGACAGCAGGCCAGAGCTTGTAGCCGCCGAAAAAGCTCCCGACGGGCCACCAGATGATGAACCCGAGGTACTCCTTGAAGATAAAGCAACGACTCCAGCTGCACCGACGAGGTATGATATTCACGTTGCTGCCGAGCGTCTTCGGAAACATTCCGAGGCACTTAACCGCTTGATCCTTTTCGACACGATGGTCGGTTCTGCGCTCGCCTGCGTACGTGCAAGCCTCAAACACAAGGTGAAGGAGCACCGAGTAGACAAGCAACTTTGGCTTTATGATGCTGTGATACGGGCAACGCTCCAATCACACCATGAAAGAGGCGATGCGAATCCAGAAGATCTTTCAATCGAGGACGAAGATGTCAGCATGGCCACCGAAATTCTGATTAATCATGTGGCTGATCAGCTGTCGAAGGCCATCTCGCTTGTTTCGATGCAGTTTCAGTGTAAGCTCCGGAGCCTGTACCTTAAACGCCGAGTCCTAACTCAGAAAGACTCTAAACTTCTAAACGCTAATTAACAGAGTAACCCTGAACCCATAAAGCCTCTAAACATCTCTAAACCGTGAGGCCTAAACCCTCAGCCCCCGAAGAAAGGCAAGCCCCCAAACAGAGGCAGCTCTAGTCTCTTCAACTGTTCCCCCTGTGCGTCTCGTCCAGGGTTGAGGGCCTATGACCGATTACTTGAGGTGATCAATCTTAGAGTTTACGATTGAGGTTTTGGGGTTTAGGGTTTGGGGTCTTAGTTGGTCTGGGTTTGGGTTTGGGGTTTCGTAGGGCTTAGGAACGTCTCGAGACGCGCACACAGGGTTTATTGAGGGTTTAGGGCCTAGGCTTTTAGAACAAAATGCCCTGCCCAATTCACCAAACCCCATTAAACCCCAAACATCCCCAAACCCTAAACCTTAAACCCTAAACCTTAAACCCTACACCTTAAACCCGACACCTTAAACTTTAAACCCTAAACAAACTCCAAACCCCAGCCTTCACGCTCTTGGCCAGGAGGCCACCGTAAATACCAGCAGGCTGGAAGATGGGACCCTTAGCAACGCAGTCTTTAGGGCATCGGGCTTCTGGTTCAGGGGGCTTAAGGTTTAGGGTTTCGGGCTAGGTAGTTGTTTTCATATGTTTGGTAGTATACTCTTAAATCCCACCAGGTTCAACCCTAAACCCTAAACCTCCTTAGCCTTGTGGAACTTCAAGCAAGGATCGAGGCTCTGAGGGCTTGTGAGGACTGGGCACAGCTTGAGGAAGAGTGGACGAGGCAGCGGCTGGGTGGCAACTAAATTCGGAGTCTTTACTATACTTAAAGGATCATGGGACTTAGTAAGTAGGGTTATAAAGAAGGTAACTATATTTATAATTATATATAATCCCAATTGGGATACTTATAACCTTGCGTCCTAAGTCTCATAATCCTTCAAGTAGGAGCTTTAGTAATTACTCCTTATCATAATTACAGTATAATGGGCCCCAAAACCCCATTGTAATTATGAAGGCCCCTCCATCAGCTTCCTTTACAGTTGCTTTCGCTCGGATTTGCAGTAAGGGAGCAGGAGTAAGGATCGCACCGACTAAGTTAGTTCCTTTCTAGAGCCAGAGGCTAATTCCGAAACACATCAACAGCGACCATGCTCTACATTTTCTGTATACGCCTTTGTGGTTTCACTCCGCATACTCCTCCTACTCTACAACTCCCCTACTCCTACTCTCCTACTCCCAGTTTCCTATCTTATTCCTCTGCTTGTATTCTTACTCCTACTCTTCTACTCCTACTTTCCGACTCCTACTTTCCCGGTCTTACGCATCTACTCCGACGAAGTTAGTTCCTTTCTAGAGTCAGACACGGTTTAGGGTTTAGGGTATTTCGTGGACCCTTCAATAGCAACCGAGGTGGGAGAAGCTGTGCTACTTTGCGGTCTGGAACGGCTGGGATGACATAACCATCACTGTGAAGGAAGCCGGTGGACCGAAGCAGGAGGGACTTCTTCGGGGGAGGGTTTAGGCTTTAGGGTTTCAGGGTTTAGGGTCGCGCATTTAGGGGCCGCTCATGACATAGACGGCCATGATTTTGAACCCTAAGAAAGTCCTCGAATGCTACACCATCAAGATATGTGAACTTCGTGCTGCAAGGGATCAACCTTAAACTCCTCGACTTGAAAGGATCCTGAATCCTAAACCCCAACACACTAACCATAAACCCTTAACCCCAAATCCTAAACCATAGGCCCTAAACCCTAAATCCTAAACGATAAACCCTGAATCCTAAATTACCGAAAACCCTAAAGCCCCTAAGTCGACTGCGTGGTTTGCTCCACACAGGTTCCGCTGCTGAGAGGCCCATCACCCGAGGCCGAGTTTCAAACATCAGGCCCGGGCGAGGAAGATAGAGTTTAGGTTTAGGGAGGTGAGCCTATGGGTTTAGACTAATAACCTCGTGGATCCCAAACCCTAAACCCTAAGCATAGGGGCCATTATAACTACCTATACTATATTGGGTGTTCCTGGTTATAGCTATAGTATAATTGACCCCAAAACCCTATTCTAATTATTCAGGCTCCTACAAAAGCCTGCAAGGGCTTATGGTTCTTCTTCGTCAACAGAGCCCCAACTCCTTTTGGCCAAGGGCCAAGGGCCTCAATTCGGATTCGGGCTCGGGCCCCAGGCTTTCTGCTCGTCTTGGGTATGCCCTTAAGATTAGAATAGGGTTTTGGGGTATATTATACTTTAGCTATAATAATGAACACCCAAAATAGCAAGCTCAGCCGAAAGCCCTTGGTGTTTAGGGCCTTCGGGGCCGGAGGTTTGGTCGTTCGGGTTGGGAGTTCAGCCTTGTCGGATGACTGGTCGTATATAGATCCTGCGTGTGCGTAGGTGGGTGTGTGGGTGTGTATGTGTGCTATTTTCATCTGAAAGGGAGCGGGGCTGCATAGTGTAAATAGCACTCATGTTGCAGGGTGAGGAAACGGTGATGAATAATATGGTCATAGTCGATGGGAGAGCAGCATCACTCTCAACAAGACACATTGGTGATGATGATTGTGAAGTTGCTCTGATATCAGTCGCGCAGCCCAGTGCTCGGCAGGCCGTCCCCAAGTGAGGTTGAGCAAGGACGGGCTGCCACCGGGTGTGCAGCTCCTTGGATATTCGACCATAGTCAAGGCCGTGCCATCGCGTGAATAATCGTGTGGAGGATGTTTCCTTTGGGTCGGTATATGAGCACCTCTTTTTGCATCTTCGGGGCTTTCAAGAACCCGAAACCTTGAACCCAAACCCCAAACCCCAAACCCTAAGCCCTGAACCCCCAGGTTCGCAGAGGTGCGGGCCACCCTATTCCAACATCTCGATCGGTGGCTGGCAGAAGCCCGGAAGTACGACCACATGAAGAAATCTCCGCCGGTGGTGAAAAACGATAAGAGGCCGGAGCTATGCCCGTCCTGTTAACATCACAAACCCCCTATCCTGAAACCTAAGCCCTTAACTTAAACCCTACATCAAAAGCTGAACCCCAATCTCAAGCCCCAAATCCAAAAACCTAAAGGCTAAGTAACCCTACATCCCGAATCCTAAACCCTAAACCCCATAATATCCTGACTCCTATACCCTAAACCCTATATCATATCCTGCACGCTAAACCCTAAACCCTAAACCTAAACCCTAAACCCAAACCTCGAATTCGCAGGCTCTGGCTGGCAACCTATGAGCTGCTGAAGTCCGATGATGTCTACAGCATCCGATTCTTCCCTGGCGCATGAAGCAAGTGAGTTTTAAGCCGTGGGATTTAGCGTTTTAGGGCTTAGGGTTTAGGGGTTTTAGGGATTTGGCTTCCTGGCATATCAGCAAGCGATTTGTGCTGCTCTTGATTCCATGGCAAGGCCTATCGGATCATCGATCGTTGAAGCAACGCATCCAGGCGCTGTCGCGATCTGATCGCCTCCCCAAAGCCAGCTCATTGGAGGAGCGGTCTTCCACCGTGAAGGGTTAGTCCGTATTTGTTTTGAAGAAGATCTGTGAGGGTATCTGTGACTGGGGGTCCACTTTTTCAGATTCCAAATAGGGGTATCTTTTATCATAGAGTCCAGGGCTTTTGGTGTAGGGTTTCGGGTCCACGGCATTGGGATTCGTTGTCTTGATTCAGCACCAATTAGGGTTATCGAGGCATCCCCAGGGATGAGGTGGGTCGATCGCGGTATCAGTAGTGATTGCTACTATCGGTGTTTCTGGTTGTGCAGTGAGTGCAGCTGCTGATTACTAGCTTTAAGTGCTGCTGTTCTTCTTGTTTTGATGTTGCGGGTGTCCTTGTTGCCATTGTGTCCGGCATCATCATGAAGACACTCGTTGCCATGTTTGTTGCTCGCTCCATCATTCTTGATGTAATGCTTCTGCTATCAAGTTATGGTTGCTGTCACCCGAGTTTAGTGTTTTGAGTTCTCTATGCCTCAGTATGTCTGGCTCTCGTCACTGCTCCTGGTTCGTAGGTGCAGCTACTCCTGTCAATTTTTGAATGATTAGCACTACTATTCCTTATATAGGTTTCGTTTTTCTCGTGAAAGCATACAATACCCACAGCCCTATTTCTTATTCTTAAGGCCCTATGACTATGGCTAGCTGCTGCTAGTTCTTGCATCAGTCTTCTTACGCTTCGGATTGTTCACGTAGTTTCTGCTGTTTCAGAAGCATTACATCTTTACGGTTTTCTGTTTGCAGTGGCTGAGTTTTTTCTCACCTCGCGTTGCAGTGTTAGTGATGACAATTGCGGTTATGTCGATGGTTGTGACGATGATCACGACCATAACCATGATGACCATGACTATGGTTAGTTTTTTTCAATGTTGTGATTGGAGCTACGGTTTCGCTTTTGGCGGCGTGGGGTTTTCGAGCCGCCGGCTCGAATCCCCGACAGAGGCCTTATAGAGTTTGCGCACTAGCCGGAGGCTACACTCGCAGATGAGGGTCGGAAAGTTCTCTGTGAAAATGAACTCTTAGAGCCCCCGTCCTCGGATCTAGGCCCCTGTGTTCATATAGGGGCCTCAACAATTACCTACACTATTTTGGGGGCTCCTTATGATCATTACGGTATAATGGGCCCCAAAACCCCATTCCAATTGTGCAGGCCCCTATATTAGCTTCCTTTGTGGGTGTCCTTCAGTGTTCTTTTAACCCTAAACCCTATTCTAACTATTGAGGCCCCTGTGTTACATCCGAAGCCTCGCAAGCAGACTCTTCCCCTTCAAGGGGCTCTTGCTGCTGCGCTGCGCCTGGACTCTCGCAGATATCTTCGATGAGAAGGTCCTTCCCCATAATCCTATAGTGTTTAGGGTTTGGGGTTGAGGGAGCCCTAAAACTTCTAGAGGGTTTAGGGTTTGGGGCCTAGGGAACCCGAAAATCCTATAGGGTTTAGGGTTTGGGGTTTAGGGAACCCTGAAATCCTCTACAGTTTAGGGTTTCGGGTTTAGGGAACCCTAAGCCTTTTTCAGCCGCTCTACAGCTTTCTTTTGTTAGCTTCTCAACTTTTGGCTTGGGGATCGCTGTTCAGGGCTATGGGCTGAAGCTGCCGAAAGACTTCAGGGTTGAATATCAATCCCCCGCTGTTCGCTCACCCCTGGGCACCCTGAGTAGGGCCTGTGGTGTTGCGGGATTTTGGTACCTGACAGCTTCCGTGTCGATTTTTTCAAGGCTGGGACTCTAGAGCAGGGGACGGTCCTTTGTTACAGTAGTTCCTTGCAGGTCGGTCTGATATCTAAACTCAACACCACAACCCTAAACCCAAAACCCTAAACCCCTTGAAGCAGAAACAGGCGAGGTGGCTCAAGCGCACGGCGAAGCTCTCCTTCTTCCTCGTGCTTTCCTTGGGAGTGATGATCACCTTTGTGACCACCTCGACCTTGCCAACGGACCTGTCCGATGACACTTTTGCTTCGTCTGGCTTAGTCGGGCTTTGGGTTACTTGGAGGATCAGGGGACTTAGCAAGTAAGGTTATAAGTCCCCTAATTGGGGTTATAAGTATAGCTACCTTATTTATAACTCTAGTTACTAAGTCCCATGATCCTTTAAGTAAGTGTTCAGAACTTCGGGGTTGAGGGGTCCGGGCTTGAAGCGCCTCGCTCATCTTCGGTCCTTTGCGCTGCAAGCATATCTTGCGCTCTTTCTCGCCCATCTGTATCGACTTCAGAGCTGTTACGCAGGGTTTTCAAAAGACTCTGAGGTCCGACACGACAGCAGGTCGAATTGAGGAGAAGCCTGGGTTTTTCAAAGTAAACAAGACCCTGAACCCTAAACCTCACATGCGAACTCCAAGCTCCAAACCTGCAGACTCCAAGCTGTAAATCTTCAGACAGACGGAGCGTGCCGAACACCATACTCTAGAAGTCTGAGTATTTTGTACTTATGGCTCCTTATAGTCCCTATTTGATAGTGCTTTAATGATACCACAGTATGAACCGACAACCTTATTCTAATTGCTCTACCTTTCGGACCACTGGATGCTCGAAGCTTGGTTTGAATTTGAAGCTCCAGATGCTTCAGTCGCTCCCATCACCCTAAGAGCCATGCGAAGCTGAGGAACAGAAGAAGTACGCCGTCTTGGGACTCTGGGTCAATTTTGGTGAATTTTTGGTTGTTTTGTCTGAGAAAAGGTTCCAAATTCTCTCTCTACCGACGGTGCCAAGGTATCCTATATCCGATTCATCACGCGTCAGCCGAAACGCTTGAACCAAAACCATGAACCTTCAAGGACAAACCCAAGACCAAACCGCCATAAAGCCCCATCAACAGAGAAGCACGAACCCTGAACTCCATTGTCCCAACAGCCTAGCTCCCCGAACGCGCCATAAACCCAACATCCTAAAACACAAGGGCTGAATCGAACCGCCAAAGAGCCCCCGAAACCCCACACCACAAACTCTAAACCCTAAACCCTTAACTGCAAACCACAAATCGGGCTCGAGGTCTCAGCTTAGCATCAAGCTCCCTCGCGGCTTGGACGACCTTCACCGAGCCTTCTCCCAACAGCATACCTTTTCCATCATCTCTTGTGCCGCAGGATTTCGGGGCTAGGGTTTAGGATTCAAGGGTTCATCTAATTCAGGCTGTAGGAATTGGGTTTGCTAAATGCTCAGCAACAGGCGGTCGTTGAGCCTTTTGGTTGGGCCTTAGGGCTGACTTAAGCCGTAAGCCCCAGACCCGAGAAACAAGCAAGGACCCCTCGAAGAAGTGGATGAAGCTGCGCGACTTGGGGCTCTGATTCGTTTTTTGTTTGTACCTTTTTTGCTGGCTCTCCATAGCCTCTAAAAAAACTCCAAGCCTACTGCCCCCTAGCCCGAAAAAAGGCCGGCGCTTCTCTCCCGTGTCCTCACATCAGTTGGGCCGAGGCACTGCGTCACAGAGGCTCCAAGCTGAGATATGGAAGTTCAGGACCCGTGCTGGGGTTGGCCCCGAAACGCCAAGACCCGAAAAGATTTCTGTCCCAGGACTCGTGTCGGTCTCTATGGAGGCACAGACTACACGCATCTGAGCGTCGGCGCAGATGAGGCGGAGAGACAGGCGGGATGGGTGAATGCGTGCGCACATGTATATCCGAATCCGTATGTGTGCATGCATGTATGCATGCATGGTTGTTCGTTTGCGTGTTTGCCTTTTTGCGCGTGTACATGTGTGTGTGTGCACGTTGATATGCATGTATACATGTGTGTGTACATGTATACATGCATGTATGTATTTAGGTATGCCAGTAAGTAGTAAGTAAGTATGCATGTACGAATGTATGTAACTGTGTGTATGTGTTTGTGTGTATATGCATGTGTGTGTGTGCATGTGTGTTACATGTATGTATGCATGTATGCATGTATGAAAGTATGAATGTATTCATGCATGCATGTACATGCGTATGTGTACATGCATGTGTATGTGTTCGTGCACATGTATGTATATGTGCACGCGCATGTGTACGTTTATGCATATGCGTATGTGTCTGCGTATGTGTATGCATATGCGTATGGGTATGTGTCTGTGTACAGGTATGTGCCTGGGTTGTGTGTGTTTCTCTCTCTCTCTCTATATATATATGCGTGTATATGCGTGCATGTTGTAGATGTGTGTGTGTGTGTGAGTGAGTGTGCATGTGCGTACAGTATCTGTATGCGTATGTTTATGTGCATTTGATAGCAGGTGGATATGTACAAATGCATGCCTGTATCCTATGTTTGCATGCCTGTCTGTCTGTTTGTCTGTCTATATTTCATTAGGACGTGCTATGCCTCTGACTCGTAAAGGGCTGGATGTCGTCCGCTTTCAGGCCGAGAAGGAGCTCCGCGACAGGATCTTCGCCATTGCCGACAGTGCTCTTGGTCCGAAGGACCAGCTGTCCAGCAGCATGACGACCGATGACATCTGTGTCTAGGTCCCAAGTAGTACCCGTCTTTATGCATTGCTTCAAGGATTTGCCTGGGGCTTCTGTATAGGGGTTCTATAAGGTATTAGATTTTCTAGATCTTCCAGGAGCACCCTTCTGCCTGTCTTGTTTTGGGTTTCATGGAAAAATGGGAAAATCAGAGTACATGTGTTCTTATGTGGATAGTCGGGAACGAAGGTGTCCGCCTGGGCGTTGACGAAGATGCTGGCTACGGCAATCAAGCTGAAGGCTCCACAGATCTGGTCAGCCTGATGAAACTTGGCGTTATTCTGGTTGGCTCTTAGGACTCCGACTCTAACTTTTTGTTTCTAAATGAACCATAACAAGGAGGCTAAAAGTTTAACTTTTAAGAGGGGTTCAGAAGTCAGCCAAGGAAAAAGAGGCTGCAAAAGAACGTGACGGCAGCACACCGGCGACACAAGCAGTACCCACCACCAGCGCATTCTAAGCAGCCTGCAGCACCAGATGCTATTGCTGCTGAGGATAGCCACCATGCCCCGGCAACCCCTGAGGAATACATTATTTGGAGGCTGAACCCGCTGCGCGAGTTTTATCAGAAGCGGATTCCAAAGGTTCGCTACACTCGGATGGCTTTTCAAGCACCTTTGGCCAACAAGAGAAGCATCTGAATCTGTTGTCGTTGTTCTTTGTTTCGCAGCCGTTGCTGTTTTCGCGGCAGCGGCGGTGGTGTTGGTGGTGGTGGTGGTGGTAGTGGTAGTAGTGTTGCTGCTGTTGTTGGTGTGGTAAGGGGGTGGTGGTTGTAGTTGTTGTGGCTGTGGTAGTGTTTTTGGTACTTGTGCTTGCTGCTGGGATTCGGGGAGCTGAAGGGTGGAAGGATGCAGAAATGAAGGTGTAGCAGTGTAACACTTGGGTCGGAATCAGTTCCCGCATTATTACCTACTGCGGTGTTATAGTATACCCCAGGCCCTGATTCGTAAGACCCCTATGTGAGGCCTTGGGTTAGGGGTTCGGCTTACCGAGCCGTGAACCGAAAACTCGGTAGGTGTTAAACACGCAGGTGTTGCAGTAGCAGAAATAGTAATTCAGAGTACCGGATACCATGAGACCAAAAACCGTAGTTAAGAAACTGTACCACAAACCCGTGAATTCGAAGCCCTGAACACCTCCCAAGAAGCATCTTACAGTAAGACACTGAACCATCCAAGTAGTTCCGTCAAGAACGTGACGTAGTATAGGGTTCAAGGGTTTGGGGTTAAGGGCTGAGGGCTTAGAGGCTTAGGGTATTATACTATCAGCTTTCAGAGAGCCGAGAATGCGCAAGCCGAACGACACGCGGCTTGCACAGCCCCGGAAGACCCTATCCTATGAGACCTTCCAGAGACCTCTGTAGGCAAAGCTCACGCACTCAGTGTACGACTTTACAAACCGGTACAGGCCCGACAGCAGGATTCTGAAAGAATCTGCAAAACATACTGTTTCAAGACGCTGTAAACCAGCTTCACAAGGTGAAAAAGCCATGTAAAGACCTAAGCTCTCAACCCCAAAGCCCACAAACCTCTGAACCCAAAACCGCACCGTAAACAAAGGTTAAACCTCAAAATCCGTAAACCCCAAGCCCACAAAACACCGCTGTTTCAGAGTGTCTCGAGGTCCTCTTCCTGATGTCCACAGCCTTGACTTCCGTGCTCGCTGTGTCGGACCAAACGACCTGGAGAATCCGGCGAAAGAGGGTTTTTTGCAGGGTTTGGGGTTCGCTTTGGCGTTGGAGTTTGAATCCTAAACTAAGAGGCTTTATAGGGGCGTCAGAGTCTTAGGAAGATTAGGTTTAGTCTTAGGGTTTCAGATTTAGGAGAGTATGTAGGTCTAGGGCTTCGGATCTAGGTTTAGTTAGTCTATTTGGGGCTCAGGGATGAGGGGCTTCTGGTATTTGGGGTTAGGGCTTCGGGTGCAGATAAGTCCCTGAACCCTCAGCCGGGCAAGGGATCAAGAGTGTTTGGGGCCTGGGTCCTAGGTCTTCGGTGTTGTACGGCTTTGCTGAGTTTCCCGTCAAAAAAAGGATCAAGAGTGTTTGCTCTTGAAGGACACCACTCGTGGTCGCGATCTCGGCGGCACTGGCATCGTGGCAGGAGACCCGTCGCTGTGGTAGGTGATGGGTTTCCCGTCGACCGAAAACTTGTTGTGTGTTACTATTGTCGTTAATTCCTCCTGCTCCTCCGGCTCCTGCTGTTGCTGCGAGCCAAGTTCTGATGATTAGACTTACTACCATTTGTACAAGTATGACAACTGTATAACTACGACAGCTACGAAACAAGACCATTCCTTCTGGACGAGGAACCATAGCAGTGTTGTTTCGATTACTTTGAAGTCATGACCAGCGCGCTGGTGCTCAAAAGAAGGATGGATTCAAGTGCCACCTCCAACAGTGTCACTATTTGGTTCGAGTTGCTCGGCCATAAACCCTAAATCGTAAACCTTAACGCTCGAAAGTGCCAGTCCCAATAATTTCAAGAGGCTTTGTTCACGCACTCGACCCTTGGAGCTCGAGCTTTGGGGTTCAGATGCTTCTGAGCTAAGGCTTCAAGTTGCAGGCCTCAGGATCTGCGACCTAGGGGTCATCTAGTTTGAGGCTGCAGGATTCGGGTTGCTTCGGGCTTTGGGGCAAGAGATGTGGTGGTTTAAAGGGAACTCCAGAAAGTTGGAATATGGATTAATGGTAGGATCCCCTATAATTTACCTTAAAGGGGTTACGATAATGATATTCCAACTTTCTGGCTTCTACTGTAGGAGTTCTGCAATGTTGGAAGGAGTTTCGTGGAGTGGACATGAAGCTCGAGCGTTACGGGGCCGTGGTGGCGGCACTCCGGAACATGATGCTCTGGTGGCAGACGCTTCCGGAGGTCGACAAGGCCAGGTGCCAAAGCGTAGCTTTCGTTGATGAACTCGTGTATACAGATTACAGGCGACGGAAGGTGAGGGCATCGATTACTGCCCTGATGATGGTTTCTTAGGTGTTGAAGGGCTGGTGTCTCTAGCATGTCGGAGCACTGCTACCAGACACCGACTTTTCTTGGATAGTTCAAGACCCTATTCAGCCCGACAGTCCTTGCTAGGCGCAGCCGTAAGATAGTTCCTGAGTCCCTTACACCCTCAAGCCTTGATCCTTAAAGAGCAGCCGGAGCTCAGGCAAACAGGCTGTGAGAGTTTCGGGCTTGCGTCTTTCGGGCTTACGACTCAGCATGGGCCGTTTCCAAACAAGGCGAATGTGCGCCACATCGAGACTTTGGTGGGGAAGACTGAGATGGCTGCGTACTCCGAGCTTTCTGCATGGCTCAGTGATGCGCAGCAGGACAGGTTAGGGGGTGGCACCAAATCCAGAGGTCTTTTGATTTCATAACTGTCGCGCCCGAAGCCTTGGACCCTTGACCGCGCAGTTTCGACAGACCCGTAAACCCTAAGTATCGAAACCTTTTGAAAAAGCACTTATCGAAACCTTTTGAAAAATGACTTATCGAAACCTTTTGAACAATCACTTTCCGAAGCCTTTGGAAAAGATGAAACTGTGCAATGCCGTAGGGAGTAGTTTGAGACTCGCGCATGACTGGCAGGAGAAGCAGCCGTCCGTCCAGTCATAGGGCTTAAACTTTAGGGTTTAGGGGTTTAGAGTTTCGGGTAGCTGTCATGTACATGTAGACGTGTGTGATAAGGTGTCAGGTTGTTAGGCGTATGAAGCGTATGAAGGCTTTGCATGATGCTTGAGACTCATTCACCTGCGGTATGTGGTAAGTGAATCGTACCTCAGATGTCAGTACATGGGCCTTGAGTTAAGACCGTGCTCTTCTGCAAGGCACGCGACCTCGTGGAGAGGACATCATCGAGTCAGGCCCAGCGACTGAAAGCGAAGGTGTCTTGATCCATGAGTGGAACCCCTGGGCAACAGACTGCCGATGGGGTGCGTCACCACGAGCTGCCTGCGTATTTGTATTTTCTTCCTGGCAAGCGTTCCTATGCTGTGAGATGCAGATCACCTTGTCGACTTGCCTCACGAAGTTTGGCATACCAAGTTGTCGCGGAATCATTAGGAAGTGTCTCTTCCATGGAGGTACATGTGTTTAGCATTCCGCTCGGTTCGGAACTAGCCGATAGTGTGTGGTCAGCAATTTGGCAACTTCTTTCGCTAATGAACCTCCTGAAAGAGATCTTTCCTTAAGCGTCCGGGCGTTCTGCCCGAGAACGCGATCATTTTCAGAATACATTTTCAGAAGCTGCAGCTACTGCATCGAATACCGGTGCTGGCCCCGTGGCCGACAGTGGCTGTTTTATTTAAGCCGTAAGCCCTAAATTCTGAACCTCTACACAGACTCTCCATTCCTCAGGCCTTGATCCCCCAAAGCCCGAACTCCGAAACCCGAAATCCCTGCAGCACAACCCCGTGGTTCAAAATCGTTGAACCTGTCTCTCCGATCTCCAAGAGAGGAGCTGACACAACTGGGATGCGCAGTGGACAACACTACCGACTCTGTGCGGTGCATTCCGATTCCAAAAAACCCAACTATATGTAAATTAATTTAGACTCTGTAGAACCTTAGTTAACGAAAAATATCAATACTAAAAGGGAAAATAAGAGACGGTAGGGGATAGCATTTCTGATATTCATTAACTCTACAATATATTGATACTTCTCTATAATATCTTAGTTGTCAAGAAAAAAATTTGGCATTCTTTCGAGTTATTCAAAAGTCATATAATAATCATAGATGGATCATTTCTGATAATTTTTTCGAAGTGTTCGTTGAAGATATATTTCAATTCGATGGTATATATATATATATATATATTCTATAGATATTTTTCAATATTTTAATTAGAAAAATCTAATATCATAAATTTATTCTATCTTCTATGAGATTTTTCCAATCTTATTTATTTCAATATATCGTTTGATAAATAGATAGAAATTATGAAGAATGAAAAATTTGATATAATTTTTCGAAGGAACGAATCGGTCAAGAAGATTTTATATCAGAACTAAATATCACAAATATCAATTTCCTAGAGAAATAAATATTAGGGATAATAAGAGGCGCTCGCAAGAATTATACGG
>CAJNDT010000868.1:0-35000 GCA_905221615.1 Symbiodinium sp. CCMP2592
CCAAAGGCCACGGCGCAGGCCAGCTGGAAAATCATGGATGGTGACCAAACCTCTACAGCGGTCAGTATCAGAGCCTAGAGCTGCACAGAACTAGCGGATTACCCACTACATGCAGAGGCAAAAACCCGTGAGGGAAATAAAAAGGAGCAGCCAGAGCACCCAAACTCCGAAACACCGAAATAAGAACAAAAAGAGCACAAAGATTACTCCGGATCGGAAATAACACAATCCCAGTAGTCGGGCTCTGGACTGGCTGCTCCCATGCACATGCTGATGACATCCGACTCCGTATCAGACGGTATCGGTATCGTTGCTGGACAGGAATCCTCCAGGTCGATCGTCACAGGAGGGTGGTGTAACAAGGTGCCCCGCGGCCACACCAGTCTAGGCTCAAGCCTCAGTTGCCTCGTAACCGTGGCCCCCCAAATCTCGTGTCGAAAGCGATCCTCTTCGTGAGCAGTAGGAGGCCGAAAACCAAAAGAGCAGAGCCGGCAGTACAAATCGTCCGAGAGGTTGCACGTACTGGCAGCCGTGCTATAGGCCGACAACACAACCCGGTCTCCTGTCCAGGCACACGTAGCATGAGTAATTGGAAGGGAGTGGTGACGTCAATCTTGATCCCCCTCCGGAAGACACCACCACACAACATCCTTGTATCCCCCAAGTCATGAGCCAGCCACAGCTCGCCACCGCTGTAGCCCTGTGTCAGAGCCAGAAGGACCCCTGGGACCTCAGAGTTGTGGCAGTCCGTATGGGGCGGTGTCATGACATTGTCCAGCACTGTTATCGTGGTAAAAGCTGTATCCGGCGACCAGTGGCGGACAAGCCTCGTCATGAGTCTGGTGGTCAGCGGATACCTCCTACCAGAGGACCGCATCCCAGATCTGGCTCGTTGGAAGCTTCCAAAGGTCAGCACGTAGCCACCTTGTTTGCGAGTCCACTCCGCCTTGGGGATCAGCCGCAGGACGTCAAGGGCCTGAGTCTTGGTGACAAAATCCCCTGCTTCCAGCAACTGCAGAGCGCGGATCTCCGCGTCAAGGCGGGGGCGCTTGGGTGCCATTTCCGTCCCGTCCTGCCCCCCCCCTGTGGGTGAGCGAGCACGGAAGTGAGGACCGGAAAGGATCCCACAGGCTACGCTTGTGCCAGAGGCTACATTGAGGTTGGGCTACAGCAACTGGGGTCGCAGCAACACCAGCAGCGCTGACCGCAACTCCGAAAAGTACTGAGCCCTGTGGAAGTCGGCCGTGCGAAACAGAAAATCCCATCCCTCCGGAAGCACTGAAGGCTCAAATCCTAGTTGTACCGCCCACCTGTTCGGTAGTCGCTTGGGTGTCAACGCCGTTCGTGACAGCAAATCCACCTCCTCTGAAACCCTATTGAACTTTGCAGAATCAGCATCTCTCGCATCCGCTGTACCTTCAAGGACGTGTTTCTGGAGGAGGTGAGGGGGAAGGACAACGCCCGCCTGTTGCAGAGGGCTGGTAACATCATGCAGCCGAAGGAGCTCGCAAAGAGCGAGCAGCACTGGCACGACTACCACCCCTCCGTCTCCAGTCGATTGAAGGCGTATGTGCAAAACCGTGGTATCATGTACTTTCACCTTGGCACGAAAACAGTAGACACATGCCACGAGACTGCCCGGCACATGCGTCACCCAGAAGGTGACCGCTGTTCTGTTATCAGCACGCCATGGTTTGAGATGGATTAGCCCGGAACGATACAGACCCTCCAGTGCATCACGTCGTCTGCGTAGAGCAGAGATTCCCTTATCTACCACGACAAGCTGGCGACCAGCTACATACTCCGTCGTCAGGGGATGGACAGGCGACGCATGCCAATAGTGCAGCCATCGCGGCAGCATAGCCAGCCAGGCCGTGCGGTCTGTTGCCTGCCATTCCCAATGAGGCATCTCTCCTTGCATTTGCAATTGCTGATAAACCAAGCGAAACTTGTGAAAAGGCGTCTCCGAAAGCCAGGACGGCCGAAGCTGTCCCGTGGAGAGTCGGTGACTCCCCATGGTCCTGAGCATGCGGCGTAAGGGCGTGTCCTCCGTGGACCGGGCAAGGTGACCGAAATAGGTCCAAATACGTGTCAACCAGGCCACCTGCCACTGCGGTCCTCGAAAGCACTGGCAGTACACACTGAGTGCTCTACGACATCCTTGCACGTTTTCCAACCAAGTGCTGAAAGGATCTCTTCCGAAGCGAAAAACCCCCAGAAGCAAGGAATTCTTAAGCCCTTCTATGCTCTTCAGCGCGCGCACCGTAGGCCAAACGACCGAACTGCACCATTGCCATTTCGAGCTGATGTACGAGTCAAAGAGAACACTCTTAACCCTGTGCGGAGTCGAGGGCTTGTCCAAGATCTTCTTCATTGCAAAGAAAGAATTTGTCATCTTTCTGAGCGGGTGCATGAGGACCATGTCGGGGGCATTAGTGTGTGCAAGAGGTACCCCAAGGAACATCAAGCGGTCCTTGCCCTGCAGAGGGGTGCAAGAGCCCCGGAGCCAGACCCCCGGCGTCGATCCTTCAATATTAAGCACGCTGCACTTGGCAGGGTTGACAAAGAGCCCTACCGCCGCCAACGTGTCCGTCAGGTCCCTGAGTTTGACCTGAAGTTCCCTAGCATCCATCGCAAAAAGCATGACATCATCAGCATATAGCAGGAAATGTGGGAGCTCTATTGCATCCGCCCAGCGGGGAAACTCGGTATTCCACCGAGCCTGGAGCCCCCGCAAATGGAAATCTATAGCTCGAGCGAAGAGATCAGCTGAATAGCTGCTGCCTTGCATGATCCCTTGGCGGACCTCGGTACGCCAAGTCTCAGTTCCCAAACTCATTAGCAAACGATTTTGGGAGCACAGACGCCATAGCAGGAGGATCTCGGGACAAACCTCACAGTGCATGAAGAAGTGCACGATCGAAGAATGGGAAAGACTGTCGAAAGCCGCCCTAATATCTAGCTTGGCCACATGTGCTTCCACCTGGTGCTTTCTGCGTAAGACTCCTATTACTGTCTGCGCCGCGAGGATGCCGTCTACCGTCTGAGTTTTTCGTCTGCACCCCATTTGCCCACTTTGGTAGGGCGGGCATTTAGGCGCAACTCTCCCCATCAGTAGCCTGCCAAAGATCTTAGACAAGCACGGAGAGAGACAGATCGGGCGCAGGTCAGCAGGATTGGAGGGTTGGGGCGTTTTGGGCAGGAGCACTACCTTGGCCTCGTACCAGTTCTCGGGAAGAGGCTGTTGCCCAAAGAGCAAACGATTCATGAAGCGGAGAAGCTTGCCCGTTTTGTCGCATCTATGATAGGTCCGGATTGCCTCATAGCACACTCCGTCCAGGCCAGCGCTTGTGCGTGGCTTGCATTTGGCGATGGCCAGGCCTAAGTCATCCTTAGTAAAGGGCTGCGGTCTAACGGAGGAATGTGTAGCAATCATCCGATGGATCGCCTCCTCGGTGGGAGGCGGGAGGAGGGAAGCGTATTTGCGGTCATAGAACTGCCGGAGTTCCAAGCTGGCCGCTTGTTGCCCCCCTCTTTGCTCAATGTAGCTGGTTTCAAACGAAGCATGCGCGGCACTCTTTCGGAGGTACGTGATAGCCTGCCTATCCCCTTCCCTGGCTCGCTGCAGAATGTTCAACTGGTGTTCGTGCCGATCGTTGGTTCGGCGTGCCCGTATTTCGGACAACATGCTCGCTCTCGTGTGAGGGTCCTGGCAGGCACGTCTGGTTGCAATAAGGGCCTTAAGGTCCGAAGAGTCCTGGTATCGAAGGGAAGGAACTCGCTCGGCTTTTAAACACAACTCAGACATGCGAGAGGGACCAAACTCCATGTCCGAGGCCGCATAGCTCTCCAGCTCCGGAATGCTGGGCAGCCACCGGCCACCGGCCACACCTGGTGGTGGGGCGTGTGCCTCTGTGGAGCAGCGGCATCGGGGTGCAAATTCTCAGAAAGACGGGGCAGTGGTCCGAGGGGAGCGCCAGTCGCATGTCATCCCGCTTGTGAGCATACGTGAGACTTCTAGGGACACGAGCCAGGACAGCGTCGATTTCGCTAGCAGCCCCACGGGCCGTCCAAGTGATGCCCACGGAACGATGCAACGAGAGGCTATGTTTCTGAAGCAGAGCCCTCAGAAGCCCCATTCCCGAAAAGGTGTCCGAGCTGGCATGAAGGTCCTGGTTGAAATCACCGCCGACGATGACCATGGCCTCGCCACCTGTATCCTGCAGTTGAGAATCCAGTAGCTCCAAGGTGTCCTTCCAAACCTCCTCTGCAGAAGATCGTGGTTTAGCTTCGGTGCTGACCCGTTTACTGTGGGGCAAATGCAAACATGCCAAATGAATTCGGTGATTCCGACATGCACCATGCAGGACAAGACCAACGGGAAGCCCCGACTTGTGTGTCGCATGGAATTCCAGTTCGGTTTTGACAAGAATAGCCTGGTTGAGGTGTGCTTCGGGCGCGCTGCAGTGATACATCTTGTAGGGTACAGACCCAAAACAAAAATCCGAGACCTGAACCTCAGGAGTGGCCCCAGGACAAGCACCTAATTCCTGCACAAAAAGAAAGTCAGGGCATGGGACAGTCCCCTGCCACAGATCAGCAACCTCACGGAGACTTTTACCATGAAGATTCCAGGTACATGCTACGAATTCGGGTTTGAGGGGTCGCCCTCGTTTCCTGTTCCGGCCACCCTCCTAGGGGGATCCTGACGCCTCAACCTCGAAGTGTGTATGCAAGACCTTGAGATCAATCCCCAAAGTTCGAGCGAGAAGGGGACCCGGGACCCACCATCCCGTTTCGTGGCCCCGTACATCAAGCAACAACAGAGCCCCATCATCCGGACGTTTCTGGTCCACGTGGGCAAGCACACTGACCCCATTAGCCCAGAACCTTCCACGCCAGTCAAACTCAAAGTCCCTGGGGGGCAAATGTTTGGCAACAAGAGCCTTGAGGGACACTATGGCTCGAATACGGGCTCTCTCCTCAGGACTACGGTTTCGCTTTGCCCAAAGTGCCCCCGTCCCTTGCCCTGGAAGGGAGCTTGGCTGAGCAACTGCTCGGAGGGCCTCAACACACATGCCTTGGACCTTACGTCGTTCTGCCATGGCATCCTGCATGTACAGCAAGTCGACCCTACACGTGTTGGAACGCACCGAGCTGCAATGCATGGCCTGCAGGAGAGGGCCACACTCAGCTCTCGTGAACCAGTCTCTCACTTCTTGTTCGATGTCCTCGCGTTTCGCATCCTTCCAACCGCCTAAAACAACCTGCCAATCATCATGCGCGGGATTCCCACGAGCCCCACGAGGTGAATGCGTCGGAGTGTATGCTGAGGTGACACTAGGAGACCTAGAGCGAAAATCCCTCATCTCCTGTTCCATAGCCGCCAAACGGAGCTCAAGAGCCGCAGTTCGTTCTAAGTGCGAATCCTGCCTCGACTCCAAAGACTGCACCTTATCTGCTACTCCCTGAATGGAATCTCTAGTGACCTGGATGGCCTGCATCTGCTCGTGTTGTCCTCGATGAAGCCGGTCGATGCCCGCCTGAAGTGAGGCTGCCCACGGCGGGGGGACATCATCACCAATGTCGTACTCCTGTGGCAGCGGGCGTTTGTTCTTGTCGGGGGGGACAGGCCCCCCCCCAAAAAGGGGAGGGGGTTGCAGCCCCACTGGCGGTCCTTTGGCGGCAGCGGGATCGAGGGTCGGAGGTCGTGCTTTCTTTTCGGGGCTTGTTTTAGGCGAGGACTTGGGGGCTCGGGTGGCTTGGTGTTTAGCAAGGAGATTAGCGGCCACCGCTGCTGCTTCAGCCTGCTTGGCTTCAGTTTCCGCCAGCCCCACCCCTCTCCCCGGTCCAGGATCACACGGCCCACCCACGGCATCCCCCAAGGCGGCCCGGAGCGCATCCTGGGCCGCTTCTTGCATAACCATGTCGGGCTGCTCGGCCCCCAGAAGAGCCCCTGAGCTAATTGGCGTCCCAGCGTCATCCAACCCCCCCCCCCCCCCTCCAGTTGTTCGGAACGGTGCAGGTGGGGCAACAGGAGCGTACTTTCGTCCGACCCCGCCATCCCGACGAACGACGACACGACGAGAGGGACTGGTGGAGTAATGCACCCGGGAGGCCTCAGAACAGGACTACGAGGAGGAGGAGAGCTCAAGCCTGCCCGACGCGGCCCGGAAGGCGCGACCGCGCTCCAGGGGCACACACGCCAGCTGACGGCGGACTTGAGCCAAAATGGCTTGAGCCAAAAATGGCTACCGGAGGGTTTAGGGATTTAATGGTTTAGGGATTTAGTGGTTTAGGGCTTAGGGATTTAATGGTTTAGGGATTTAGTGGTTTAGGGTTTAGGGTTGGGCGTAGAGATCTTCGGGTTCAGGATCAGAGGGTGGAGGATTAAAGGGCTTGTGGGATGATTGAAGGGTTCAGGGCCAAGGGCTCATGGGTTGGGGCCTGTGGGTTGACGGGTCTTAGAGCTTCGGGAATGAGGGCCTCTGGTTAGGGAGTCCGGTTTGCTTCAAGGGCTAAGAGGTCTTCAAGAGCCGCAAGAAGAAAACAGAAGGGCCTTGTTCTAGAGTCCGGTTCTAGTGTTTGGGGTTGTTGTGTACAAGGCCCCTAGAAAGCAGCCATCTTGCCCGTGCCCAAGAGCAACAGAGCTTGATCCGGAACACAACCTCAAATGCTTGCCGCCGTCCTGAACCCGAGCACACCCTGAAGCCCTACCGGAAACGATCGTCTCCCCATCCGAGGCTTAAAGGGGCTTAGGGTTACGGGTCTTTTAAAGACTCAACTCTCAACGACCAATCCTGACTCTCACGCCTAACCCCAACGAAACCGATTTGAACGCTCAAAGTGGCCAGCCGGGGGTGATAGGTAACTTCCTTAGAACGTGGCACTGTGATCAACTATAGCTAACCCCAGAGCTTTCAAGTACAACGTTTACACATGCTCTATTATGAACCCAAACTGGATCCGACAAAACTTACCTGTGTAAGGACTTCTGCTAGAACTAACAGTAGTAAGCAACCTTTCTGTAGGCGCCACCCTAAACCCTAAACTCTAAAGCCTCTAACTCTAGACTGTCCCCGACACCCCACAAATTCGGCTCGGCTACCTGACTCACACGGACTCTGCCGCTATTAAAGCGGTCTGCTTCAGGTAGTCGCTCCTGGGTTTGAGCAGGGTTTGCGGGGTTGGGGATTTAGGGTTTGCTTCCTGTTGATGATATAAATCCTGCAGGACCTTAAGGACCCTAAACCATGGGAATTATGGCATATTCCTTGTTATGGGTAATGCAGGATTTATAGAAAACTCCAGAAAGTTGGAATATGGTTTCATGGTAGGATACCCTATAACTTACCATAGAAGGGTTAGGATAAGCATATTCCAACTTTCTGGCTTTTACCTTATATCATCAACCCTTCTTGGTGTCTGGGGCTCTGTGCTAACTGGAAACAGTGCAGTGCACACTCTGGGGTTGTAACATTCAGAGTCAGATGTAGCGCTGCAACGCCGGGGATCCTCCACCCACAGAGGGAACCCTAAACCTTAGGCCCCAAGCCTAGATGCAGCAATGCTATCTGAACATCAGTTTGTGTTTAGGACAAACCGTGCCATTGTGTTGCGTTTTCCCGAGAACGCTTCCTAAGGCCCCACGGTTCATGAACAAGGGTGAGCCTGTCTCTATCCCCTTCTTCTGTCTCTCTCTCTCTCTCTCTCTCTCTCTCTCTCTCTCTGTGTCCCTCTCTCTATCTTTCTGTTGGTGCGCTTTGGGTCATGAAAATTCCGATCTTGCTGTGAAAGATGGACTTTCCCCGCCACCTAGTTGAATTATGTATTAGTTGACACAGAATTCTGCCGTGCCAAGACGCAGCCAAACGGGAAATAGGGATTTAGCTCATCTTTGAGGGTTTATGAAGGATCGCAACAGGAGATCTGGGCGAAGCTGCGCGGCATGTCATCTCACAATCCTGGTATACCCGAAGCCCCAAACCCTATTGACGGTTTCTGCCAGCGTACATCCCCAAGCAGTGAAACAGAACCACGACGACCACGACCACGAGGACCATAACGACGACTCCGATGCCAGGATAACTAGCTGAACACCAGATTTCTCGACATGAAGAAGCCACTGAGTAAGAAGGGTCAGCGGAAGTTTATAACACTCGTACTTGACAGAACCAGAAGGATAATCATACGTATCCAGACCGTCAGCCCAGCGACGGAGGCTTCCATTTCGCTTTAGTCATGCCGTTGGTGAGGGTCTCTGCCACCTTTGACTCCTGGTGCATTCAGGGTTTCAGATGTCGTGTGGGCCAGAGGATAAGGCCTAGGGTGAATTGTTTCGGCCCTATCCACGGTTGAGTGGTTTAGGGAGCTTGAGGGTATTCAGCTGTTTGCAGCCTTTAGTGTTGACTGTCAGAGTTGTAAGGCGCCCGGGCCGTAGCATTTCCAGGTTCCTTGCAGACAATCGAGGAGTACATTATAGTATACTGTTAATAAGGAACCACCAAAACAGTTTAGGTAGTTATTTAGGCCCCTATAGTACTCTGACCCTGCCCGGAAAGAGAGCCGCCATGGGCAACAGGCACGGTCTGGGGATTCTTCGGAAGGCTTTGCAAACTGCCGTGCAGGGTGCCAATCTTACCAAACTGGAGAGCATCATCTGCACCTTCAGGATCCATTCACCCTAAACCCTAAACTACACTGATGGGAGGCCAAAAGGGGGGTCTAAGATTCTTGGGGTAGGGATTCCTTAATATGAACCCTATTATGGTAACCCTAATCCCGACTAAACCCCCATAGGCTAAAACCCCTTTTGGCCTCCTATGATACACCCGCCAAGCCGAATCCTCAGGCCTAGACATATTAGTAAGCTTTGCCCAGCGGCGCCTGGAATGGATGAGACCTCAAAGGCCGGAACCAAAAAGCAGAAGCGCCTTCAAAAAACCCTAAACCCTAAATCCCTCAAAAAAACCCAAACCCTAAACTTAAACCCCTTAAAAAACCCTAAACTGGTCCTGAATCCTAAATGCCTTAAGACCATCCCGAAGCCCTGCACCCGAGGGTTCCGTGTACCGTGAAGTCGCTGCTGTTGGTGATCGGCCGGTGTCCAATCCCCGGAACCCTAAACCCCGAATCCTGAAAACTTAAAGCCCTAAACCCCTCAAGCCCCAAACCCCCACACCCCTGTACAGGAGCCCTTCAAGGAACCTGTGTAGTACGCTTGGAGGGGCCCTTACAGGAACCCTTGTAGCACCCCTAAAGGAGACCTTTGATGGGAGGCCAAAAGGGGGGTTTAAGATTCTCGGGGTGGGGATTCCTTAAAATTAACCCTATTATGGGAACCCTAATCCTTACTAAACCCCCGTAGGCTAAAAACCCTTTTGGCCTCCTAGGAGCCCTTGTGTCCTTGAAGAGCCCTAAACCCTAAACAAGGAACCCGAAACCCTTTTCAGCATGGGCCCCTAAACCCTAAACCCTGCACCCTAAGCCCTAAACCCTGGCCCCTTGCGTCCTTGAAGAGTTGATTCGCCTCTTCTGTTTTCCTCACGCCGGGCCAAGCCGGCACTTCCTCTCCGCCTGGGCAAGCGCACGACGTGCGGGTTTCGGGGAGGTAACGGTTGATGATATAAATCCGGCATTACCTTAAGGACCCTTAATTATGGGAATTATGGTATCTTCCTTGCTATGGGTAATGCGGGATTTATATCATCAACCGTAAGTGACCGTAAGTGCTCCTGTAAAGGTTCCTTTAAGGGGTTCCTGTATAAGGTTCCTTTAAGGGGTTCCATTAACCAGACCCCCGGGAGGATCTAGAAAGTTCATCCCCTAATTTGGGGCCCTCAACTACTAAGGGTACTTCATAGGAACCCGCATTAAGGGATGATTTTTTCTGGGGGTCTGGATAAGGGTCCCCTAAAGGGTTCCTTTAAGAGTTCTTTGCAGGGCTTCTATAAGCTTTAGGATTGAATTTTCCGGTCTTGGGGCTTAGAATGCAAGGCTTCAGGGGTTTACGGTTTAGGGTTTAGGGTTTCCAGGAAACTCTACAGGAAAACCAAGCCGGAAATTATGGAAGCCCACTCACCCTGAACCTTCTAATACTGGGGCCTTCATATTTACCTGTACTATTTTGGGGTTCGTTATTAGAATTAGTATGATGGGCTCCGAAACCCTATTCTAGTTATTACGGGCCCAATATGTTTAAGCTGCATGCAAACATCCGACGTCAAGGCAAAACCCTTGAAAGCCTTAAAGCTGCATTCAACACACACCCCGAAGGCCTTTTTCCGCAGGCTTGGTTGGAGCTCGCCTGGTCACAAAACCTGAAGCACTTAAACTTAAAACCTTAAAGCCCCAAACTCCCTTTACTACCCTTATACAGCCCTCATATTATAGAACAGATGTAGAACCCAAAAGGGGAACCCTTGTAATTAGCCTCCCTCAACCCTGTAAGAATGACCTTAAGCAGGCTGGGGCACCTCTGCACTTGCAAACCAACTCCATCGCCAGCTGAAGGAGCTCCTGACGGTTTCGGCGCTCCCACTCGGACATCCAGGCGAGGCCTATGCTTCGAGCCACCCAAGTTTGCATGGCTTATTCCCGAAGAGTCCTAGATACGGGATCCACCTATATTATCTAGGGACCTTAAAGATTAGTATAGGGTGTGGGGCATATTCTAGTATGTTTAATTAGGAACCTTAAGGTGGGGCTTCTATGTTAGAACCATGTGCGAGGGATCCAGAGCTTTAAAGCTTCAGAAGAGGCCTACACTTGGCTTCCGTTTGAGGGGGCCGATCCCAGGCAGGGTCTCCCAGAGTTCAGGGTGTGGTGCCTACTTGTCTTTGGTTTTAAAGTCCCTTTTCCGTCTGGTTTAGCATGTCGGGTTGATGTTTAAGTCACGGGTTCAGGAGTTTTCACCCTATAAGCCCGAAGTTTTGGCTTAAGAGCTTAGGGGTCAGAGACTGGGAAACTCCCCGGTATAACGTCCCCGAACCCTTTCGGCAAACATGGAACTCGGGTCCTGAATAGACTGGAAGCAAGCAACTACAGTGTCCCCATCAGGACACTGCCAAGTCTGCAATTCTCCGATATTCCCAAGGATGCTTAGAGGATTGAGGATTTCGGGCTGAGAGGTCTAGGGCTTTAGGGGTTCAGGGTTTAGGGTTCGGTGAGGGGATGCAGGTAGAAGAAGCACTCCTTGACAAATTCAAGCCAACACCCTGCTTGGAATCCGAAACTGAAGGGAGTTTGGTTAAGGGTTTTTGGTTTGGAAAACTAGGGCTTGGGGTCTAATTGGCGCCGTAGGGACCTTTAGAGCTTAGGTGGCCCATGCCAGTGCGGTTCAAGTCACTGAACCCTAAACGCTAAATCCTGATAAACCGATTCCAATACAGTACCCTTTAGTAGGATCCCTATTCTAAGGACCCTCAAATGGAAACTCTAAACCCTAAACCCTTTATAGAGCCCTTATAGTACCCTTATAGACCCCTTTAAACTAAACCCTCGAGAGCCGCCCCAGACCCGGCCTGTCTGTCGGAACATCTGGGACCCAAAAACCTGCGCACGAGCATTGCTTGGAAGCTGCCCCCACCCTGTAATAGTGACTATAAGGATTATATTAGGGCCCTATTAAACTCCTATCATATTCCTATTATACCACTATTACAGGGTGGGGGCAGCTTCTAAAGCATTGCAGCTTTGGGTGGCTGGTTGTTTCCTTGACTGGTTGGAGCCCTAAACCCTACCTTAACCTTCCAATTTTACTTTTGTATTTGTAAGGTCCCACAAATACCATATTATAGCTGATAATAATAAGAACCCACGCAAAAGCCGACTACTGCAGCTTCAGGCAGATCCTCTGTGTGTGCGCGCGCGTGTGTGAGTGTGTGTGTGTGTGTGTGGGTGCGTGTGTGTGTGTGTGTGTGTGTGTGTGTGTGTGTGTGTGTGTGTGTGTGTGTGTGTGTGTGTGTGTGTGTGTGTGTGTGTGTGTGTGTGTGTGTGTGTGTGTGTGTGTGTGTGTGTGTGTGTGTACGTGTAGTTTGCTCCTGCAGGCCCCTACGGCTAGGGTTTTGGGCTTAGATCCCTTGAAGCCTGAACCCTACAGCTTCAGCTATAAGCCCTTATCGTAACACTTTCAGATCCCTTTTAAAACTGTGTGCATGCCCGTAGACAGTCTAAAATCCAGGGGCCCCTAAACGCCCTGGTCGAAACCCTCAAGACGTTTCAACGGCAAGAGAACTTTTTCGAGCCCCTAAGCCCCGAAACCCTAACCCCTAGCCCTCTGAGCCCTAAACCCTAACCCATTCTCTGTCCCAGGCATTCGACGCTGACTGAAGGGCTGCACTTGCTGCCCTACGAAACAGATGCTCCGACACCCCTAAACCCAAGAGCCCTTCTGATTGAATTAAACCGAAGCCCCAAACCCCCAAAAGGTCCCATTCTCTTTGAACCCTAAACCCACAAACCCAAAGCTCTAAACCCCTAGAGCACTCAACCACCTAACTCCCGGTGGCCTCTGGCAAAGCAGGCCGAAGACGCGGCAGTCGTAGCCAAGCCCGGAGGGGGACACAAGCTGTGAGATGAGCCGAGGAAGGAGCGCCTTCACCTCAGTTTGAAGGGTCTAGAATGTTCGTATAGTCTTTAGGGCACTTTAGGATTTGAGGCGGTTCGGGGAGTTTAGGATTTAGGGTTTAGGATGTACGATTCTTGACACTCGCTCTCGGACTCAAGCCGGTCGCGAATTGAGGTACAGAACAACCAAGCCAACACCAAGCAGACACCCAGTATCAAACTACCTCATTGACAGCCAACGAGCAACGGATAAACCCTAAACCCTCTGAGTCCTGACCCCTTGCAGCTAGATCGAATCCAAAAGCAACCCAGTCCCCAGTTGGTCCGCTGCTGAGCTGGTGATGCACATCCCACTTCTGCTCAGAGGAGCTCGCGATAGGAAACGTTGCAAAAGGATTTAGGGTTTACCTAGACCCTAACAGAACCCGACCTTCTTAGGCCTCTCTGCTATGATTTCCTTATAAGTCCGAAAAAGGGAGGTTCTTTAGGGTCCAGGTCGGATCTAGGCTTTTTTCATTGCGGGCTGAGGATTCGGCTTTATTTGTGCACAGTAGCGCCGCATTTTTCCAAAAAATGTGTTTAAAGCATGTGAAAAAATATTAGTAGGTAAGATCCTCTTAAGCCCAAAGAGAGCAAATATAGAAGGTCCCAAAGCCCTACCTAGTTTTTTGTTTGTTGCAGGCCCTTCTCCAACTGCATGCAGCAACCGAAAATTCCCTACACCCTAAAGCCCTAAAATCCTGAACCCTAAACCAAGATGACGGTTTAGGAGTTATCAAAATTCAATACGATTGTGTTGGGAGCACATGAGAACCTGTGCGGTAAGGCTCTTTTTGTGTGTGCGTACAGTGTGCGGTGGGTTGTCTGTGCATGTGCGTGCGGCGCGGGCGGTGCGTGCGTACAGCGTGCGGTGGGTTGTCTGTGCATGTGCGTGCGGCGCGGGCGGTGCGTGCGTACAGCGTGCGGTGGGTTGTCTGCGGTGTGCGCGGTTTGCGCGTGCAGTGTGCTGGGTTGTGCATGCAACGCGCGGACGTGTACGTGCGGAGTGTGCGGCGTGTATGCGCTGCCCACATTTGAATCATCATGAAACATGGCTGAAGCCTGCAGGGTCAGCGCCAATCATATTGGTCATTGAATATTAAAGCCGATAACAAACCATGGTAACCCTTCGGACTCTTCTGCTTTCGACTCTTTTCGACTAATCATGGTCTTCTGGTTTTAATTTTTTTCATGTGGTATGCCACTGAAACGACAGCGGGAGACCCTTATTGACTCTTACATGCACAAGATCACAAGACCATCATTTTCCCCCAAGTTTTAAGCTTCAGGTTGCAAGTTGCAACCAATCGTCCAGAAGAACACATAGACGCAATGATATAATAATGAATATTGTCATAAAAAAAAATATCCTGCCACTGTCACTAAACATATGTGTGCCGAACGTCAAATGCAATAAGCAACACCTGCCAGTTTGTCACACTGTCCGCGATCGATGTCCTGATTGTTGGATTGCTGGAGATTGGAGACACAACTATTTATTCTTAAGGTTCCTAAGGGAAACCGGAAAACACAACAACATATATCAGTGGTTTGCAAATTACACGTTGTGGACATGCGTAGCCAAGAAGAGGAACACTACACTAACACACTAGTTACTAGCAACTAGTAACCGTAGCGGTAGTACACTAATGCATCATAGCACTATAGCGCTTGATAAATCCATAATGTTCAATGTTCATTACAATTCAGAACACACACATTCATATTATATGCCCTGCTAATGCTGCTACTGCTGCTGCTGCTACTGCTAATACTATAAGACGTTCTGAGCATTCTGTATATGTATGTCACAAAAGTAGTATACTAGGCAAGTGTACTGAACGCACCGCAAGCACGGACTGCTTACCCAACACAGTTTCTGTTGTTGCATCATCCAAACAAATTCTAATGGATTTAGTGCGGTCTGTCATAGTACTTGTTCTCTTGGCTCGGCGCTAAAGTTGAAACCTGCGTGGTGGCTAGTGTGTTTTTCTTGTTTAAGTACAATACGTCCATGACTGGACATGAGCATTGTTTTCGGTTGGTGTTTCTGATAAATTGCTGTGGTTGTGGACGTTGACACTTCAAGGGAGGATGAATCGGTTGAGTTGATTTGTTGAAAGGACGTATACTAATCTAGACTTCATTTGTTGAAGCAATTTGGTGCAGGTTCGTCAGCCTCCATTGTTCCAAATGCCACATGCCACATACTGTTTGAAAGTTTCAGTTTCAACTTCAAATGTGTTGCAAATAGATGGTGGGTTTGAATATGCATTACTGCTGCGCAGCAGAGGTGTAGGAACTGTACGGACGCAATGTGTAAAATTGAATCTCAGCTCCGTATGCGAGCCTTGCATCTGTACTACACGAGCCCCTGTAACATGCATGTAAGCACTGCGCACGTCCACCGCGCGCACTGCGCGCGCGCGCTGCGCACGCGCACTGCGCGCACCGACGGCCCACTGTACGCATTTTCAAAATTGGTATTGTTTTTTTAAAATTGGTGTTGTTTTTTTTAAAATTGGTGTTGTTTTTTTTTAAATTGGTGTTGTTTTTTTTCCGCGCAGTGGGCACGCGCAGTGCGCGCGCGGTGCGCGCGCACTGCGCGCGTAGGGTGTGCGCGCGCGTCTTGCACGTCCAAAACCCTAGACCTAGACCCCAAACCCTAAACCTTAAGCCGTAAACCGTCAGCTGCCTTCCGTAAACATTTTAAATTTTGAACATTTTTCCAAATTGGTATTATGTGTTTTTTTGTGTTTTTTAGTTAGTTTTTAATCTAAAATCTAAAATCTAAAAGCTTCAATTTGTCTAATGTTGTTGTTTTTGTTTAGCACCCAGTCCGGAGTTGTGATCTACCATCGATTATCCAGATTATCCACATACCCATGATCCTAGGTCCTAGATTCTAGATACTAGACACATTGGACGCCTGAGGAGCACTGCACGAGGCTCTAACTCTAGCTATACTATCGTCTCTAGAGTCAAGAACCCAAACCCTGAGCCCCAACAGGTGATAGACCCGCAACTCATACATGACAAAAACTAAAACCACACTAGACTAAGACTAAGACTAATACCAAACTAAGACGACCGAGACTACCATCTGTGTGGTCGTGCCATCTTGGTCTGGCATGTCTGACAGTTGACAGATTCACACTGAGACGACATACGCAAACGCATACACAGTGTAGTCAAGTCACGGTAGTCCGGACTATTGAATGTATATACGTTCCCAGGTTCATCATCGTCCATCGCTCGCCATGGCAACCAGGAAACAGGACTCAAGACGAGTTAAGTGCCAGCCGCCCACGGCCGTGGCCTCATGGCCCTCAGGGCCTATGGTCTCTGGCCTCCGGAGACTTTAGTCTCAGAGATAAGAGTCCATGTCTCCGAGTCGACAGGGTCGAGAGTGATTGTTCAAGGTCTAGGTCATTCAAGGTATTATCGTGTACAGCAGTTCACGCCTCTGAGGGGGGTGCCTTGTGTCGAGGGGAGAAATCTATGTTGACTCAGTTAACTCATGGCGATTACAGTTGACTGAACGGGGCTGAAGGGTCAACATTCGAGAGTCTTCAAGAGCTTGGCGCCTAGTCGGTGTCAATAGGGCAATAGCCAATACTCGATCTAAATACTAAACATTCACTGAGGTTCATGAAGCACTGATCGACGGGTTGTGAGTTATGAGTCATGATTTTTAAAGATATGACCCAGTGAACCAGCTTTTCTATACTTACAGATCTATACCATATGAATCATATAACATACACCATATATCATATATCATATATCATATATCATATATCATGTATCATATATCATATATCATATATCATACATCATGTATCATAGACCATATAGGTATACAGTTATACAGAATGTACATTGTATCAAACAATTTATCATGGTATGGTTAGTCGTCAGTGGAGCCACATATTCCCGCGTGTCATGGAGCAGTGCCTCAAACTCTCACGCAACACAAGAGCTTCGTGAACGAACACTCTGAAGCATCTGCGTATGCTGTACACACCCCCAACCGCGCGCGCGCACACTGTACGCACGCCCCGCGCGCGCGCGCGCACACTGTACGCACGCCCCGCGCGTGCTGCACGTATACACGCGCGCACTGCGCGTATACGCACGTGCATTTGCATGTTCGCAGCACAAGCACTGTACGCACATACCGCGTGCATTGGTTTGACAAGCTAAGACATCACTTGCACAGCCACATGGCTGCATACGTGGCACCCCTCCATGGCCTTATACCCACAATCGTATTGAATTTTGATAAGTTTAGGAGACTTGTTTCGGTTAAACCTGGCTGGGCGTCAGCATAGGCTTGTGAACCCTCACTGTTTAGGGTTTAGGGTAGGAACCTGATTAAGAAACACGGGGCGTATAACCCCAAATCGTAGGATTCATATAAGCAACCCTAATAATGGCCAAGGTTTCTTAATCAGGTTCCTACATCAGCCCTGAACCCTGCCAAACTGAAGCATGCGGCTTACGGTTTGTGGCTTTGGTTTCTCTGCCTCCAAGTTGCATGGTTCAGCACGACCACCAACTTCGACAAATGGTCTGAGAAGTTGGGTAGGAGGAGCAACACCAGACCACCTTACTGAGCCAGCTTCTCCCAAGAGCTTAAGGTTCACCTTGAGGATGCTTTATGACTAGGGGTTACAGTACCCCCAAAACAGATTAAAGACTGCTGACTCTACTACATGTACCTGCGCTTTTGGGTGCATACAGGGATCATAATATAAAAAAAGTGTAAAGATGACTCGCTCTACTACAAGCCGCGGGTGTGAAAGTTGTTGCAAGCTGAGTTCAGCCAGGGGAAGACGTCGCCGGAGATCGTCTTCAGGATCCGGGAGGCGCTGCTATCAAGCCTCAGCATTCAGTGTTTTTTGATGTGATTAAGGGTTCAAGGTTACGGGCTACAGGGTTTTGGATTTCTGTTTTACTTTTGGGTTTCATGGTTCGGGGTTCAGGGGCATATAGGGTGTTCATGTCTGAGTTCACAAGTTTAGGGCTTAGATCTTAGGGTTACAGGGCAATGGGGCTTAGGCTTCCGTTATCCCCTTCCTCAGGTACACAAGATGCCCGGCCATCTGCAACATCAGGTATATTCCTAGATAAATTGAAGGATGCTGGGACCTCATATGAACAGGTATATAGGGGTAGTGAACACGAAAGAACGGCACCATATTGTGCTGGAGATCTGCTGCGAGCGCTTGCCTGGACCCTGCCGGACGTAGGATGGGGTGTGGGGTTTTGGGCCGGCGTTTAGGGTTTAAGGCGACAAAGCTTATGGGTACGGCTTGCATGTGGCGAAACCTACCAGTCTTTGAGCAATATGTTGACATGCTTGCGCACTGTTACGCAATCAACAAGGAACTTCCGCGATGATAGTCGAGCCCACGTGTTGTTAGTGATTCCGCCTCGCCAGTAGCAAGAACTAAGGCTTGCAGTATTGCACAGCATGTCGCAGAAAGTTACTATTAGAATAGGCCCATTATGCTATAATTAATTATAATAAGGAGCCCCCAAAAATAGGACAGGTAATTAATTGGGCCCCTGTAGTACTTGGCAAAGGCTCCATTCCTGAAGCAAGGATCGCTGCAGACCCGGCGATTGAAACGAAGCCACACGACGCCGAATCCTAAAACCGAAAACCTTAAACCCTAGACCCAAATCTGGAACCGCAGACTCCCTGTTCAGCAATCCCTTAACTCCAAATTCATTCTCGGGGCCTGAAAACATTGAATCCCAACACCAGATGCGCATAAGCCTCGAGTCTGGAATCGAAGCCAGAAGCCTTAACCCTAAATCCTAAACCCTAAATCCTAAACCCTAAATCCTAAACCCTAATTAAACCCTATACTCAACCCTAAACCCTAAATCCTGAACCCTTCATCCTCCCACTGCATCAAGGTCGCTGGCGAAGGTCTCTTTCCAAAAGATCCGCCAGCTTCTGCGTCGTAAGGCTGTGGTCATCAAGCCTCAGGTTCTTTCTTCTGGCTGTGCCGGCGACTACCCTGGAGAATTTCCCCTGCGACCCTTTTCCCCAAACCTTGGCCCCTGATTGGGGTACCTCTCTCTCTCTCTCTCTCTCTCTCTCACAGGCATTCGAAGCGTCAGGCCCAGACTGACCTACACCCCGAAACCCTGAACCCTAAACCAGGGGTCTTATTCGCCTTTGCGTCTTGGGACAGCGATGGGTCAGTTCCCAAAACAAGATTGCCCTCAGGCTCATTCAATCTCAAAGCAAAACAGCATGACAAGCAGAGTAATAGGGTTGGTGAATTGCGAGTGTCCCTTGTAAGACCTTCCTAACCACCTTCATACTTATACCTTGGACCTTGGCATACCATGCTACTCTATGCATGCCGGTAGTTGTCAGACTTATGGTCACTTTTTGGGTCCATATTATAGTACGGCACCTGATATTTAGGATACCCCAAAAAAGGGACCCTAATTTTTGACAACCACCCATGCATGTTTCACGTACGGTGTACAGCCATGAGGGCTTCCGGGTCCAGGAGAGCTTGACACTATGCTGCACAGTGCCCAGTGCGGCGTAAATGGTCAAGCGCAAGCCCGGGCCCTAAACCCTTCTGCTTCGAAGGTCACAACCTCACAGTAACCCTGACGCCTATAGGAGGCTTTAACAATTAGAAGCGGGTTTTGCGGGGCCAATATACTATACCTGTGATAAGGAACCCCCAAAATAGTTATTGGTAATTATTTAGGCCTCTACAGTACATGAGAGGTCTGAGGGGTCAACCAGGAGGAACACCACTATGGGGCGGGTGCGTGGGTTCTTCCCCCCGTCCGAACCTCGCGCTCGTTTTCGGCTTCAGCGTTTGGGACAGTTTCAGGCAAGCTTAGAAAACCCCAACCCTAAACCCTAAACACCGAAAGGCACTCGAGGAGCTGTTGCGTCAACCTGTCCCAGCCAGCCCTGGTACGGCTCGACTCATCATGCCTCGCTTGGTTTAGAGTTTAGGGTTTAGGGTTCTGGGTTTAGGGTTAGCATTTTCCTGACACTGGGGCAAAGTGCGACGGTGGTGGTTGGCTTTAACATCGCTGTGTGTTGCTTCCGGCTGGCTGCATTTTGAAGGTAAAGGGGCACCGAAGCAAACAAACACTACTCAATCGCATCTCGGTGTGCAGGAACATGTTCATGTGGAGGATGCGGCACAGCTCGTAGCGGATGTTGGCCGCGGAGGTCATGAATTGGTACACGTCGTCCTGTCTGCCAGCGAACCTAAACGCTGAACGTTACGTCCCGGTAAGCAACACCAGTTAACAATTCAAAACCCTAACACCACAAAAAGTTATTTAGGAGTTTCAGCAGCTGAGGCTGCCTGATGCAGACCGTATATTGGTGGATGTCAAAATTATGGTACCGTTGTGGGATCCCTACGATAATACGGCGACTACTGTTTGAGGTATCCAAGAATTGGACCCTAATTGTGACAGCTACGCATATGGGAGGACCCTGCCTGTGAGCAAAATCGAAACCAAAGTCCCGGAAAAGCAGTTGCAAGCTGAACTTTAACAAGTAAGCAGTACCTTGACCCCGAATAACCTATCTTTCTAAGGACTTGTGTAAAGAAACCGTATCAACTAAACTTTAAAAATGTACGTGGAGGTTCATGCGGAATTAGAAGTGAAGTATTAGGGGACTGATAACCCCACTTATAACTACCCATGAACCTCCAAGTAGTGAGCATCTCTGAAGCAGTGTTTTTTAACTTCGCACGATTTGTATAGGTACTTTCCATAAATCACAACCCCAGACGGTTCAATCTTGGCGTTGATCTTCCTCAAAAGAGCACAACCTCGAACCTACACACCGTAGCCCAAGCATGAACCGCCCTCAGAACTATGAAACCCGTGATCAAACTCCTAAAGTCCTAAAGCGGCAAACCGTCCTCTAGATCAGAACGGAGCCGTGCCAATCGCTCCAAAACCTCGGAGAACTTGTGCGTCTTCAGCTCCTTGCGGTGGGAGGGTTTAAGAAAGTAGCCTTTGGGATCTGTAGGGTATAGGGTTTGTAGGGCCTACTTGGAGGTTCATGGGTAGTTATAAGTGGGGTTAGTCCCCTAATATGGATTATGACTATAGTTACCCTACTTATGACCCCACTTATAACTACCCATGAACCTCCAAGCAGCGCCACATGCACGGGATCACGGTTTAGGGTTTAGGGTTTTGAGGCCCATGATTCCGAAAATTGAGCTGTAATTAAATATCCTTAAGCCCACGCATCTCAAGCACTCCAACCTCTAAAACTTCTTTTGCATCAGGACTTGTGCCTAAACCCCAACCCCCCCACCCCCGCCCAAATTGCTCTCCTTGTCCAGCTTGTCAGTGTCTTTGCGTGCCTTTTCCTCCTCCATCCTCGGCGCGCATCTTGCTGCTGGGCATGGATAGGCATACATATCAAGGTTTAGGGGTTTAGGGTTTGCGAGACTCTGAATCAGTCGCAGGTCTACCGCACTTAAAAGGCCATGGGACTTCGTGACTCGGCTAAAAAATACCCCCATAAATATAAAGGTGGCTGTGCCCAGATCTTTCAGACCGGCTTATAATATTACTGAAGTACATATATCTCACTAAGTGCCATGACTCATGACCCTCCAAGTTAATGTTCTAGCGCTAGCCGCTAGCCTACAGCGTAGAGAGACGAAGATGCAGAAATGATACCTGAGGTGCGCTGGTCTTGGCGAGGCTCGGCATCTGTATGTGCTACTACTATTCTTGAGACACTTCTATTGGACCGTGAAAAGACTGATTCCTCAGTTGAAAACCCCGATGTGGAAAAGGAACCGTTCGCCCCGTGCTTCACCACAGTCAGTATGTGCAGAAGCAAGAGTGGACACAAGAAAAGGACCCAGGACCCATGCTCTTGGCCTCTTCGTGCCACACCTGAAACACAAAACTCGATCAGATATGTGGATGCTAACAGACACCACAAATGGAACCCAGACGGGTCTGAGTGTCTGCTTCAAGAACTCATCGCGGACCGTGCTGAGGTACTCGTCGTCGGTGGAGGGTCTTCCCTTAAATTTGATCAGCAGCTCCGCCACATCCTCGAGGGGGATCAGGGCTTGACATGTATGGGTTCAAGGGTTTAGGGTCTTCGGGTTCGGAGTTGCAGAAACTTTCGTGAGTCTTTGAAGGAAAGCACATCGAGGCTGTATGCCTAGCTGCGACTGTAGGCGGGGTGTGCTCGGGGCTACGACATCCCCATAGCCAAAAAGCAAACTCTAGTTAGTTGAGACCCTGCACATTGGAGTGCAGCTGCGTGGCCTTGTGACCGTGCCGGATTGCATCATCCAGGGGAGTATGAAGAAATCTGTCCAAGGGATTCGGATCCACCTTACCCTCGCGCAGAAGGAAGGCGCATGTCTCCTGAGAGGTTCACGGTCAATGGTCTAAGGTTCAGGGTTCTGTGTTATCGGTAAACCCTAAACCCTCAGATAACACCCAAAATCCTAAACCCTGAACTTCCCCAAACCCCCCAAGACCGGGCTTTGGGTTAAGGGTTGCCTGTTTACGCTTAGTGGCTTGCGGGCCTTTGGTCTAGAAGCTTCAGCTGTGGAAGCTTGATCTCAGCCCGTCTTGTTCGTAAAAATGTACGTGCGACCTTGCTACTTGTTTATTTGCGATAAGGAGAAGAATAAGGATAATAAGAAACAACAATGGTAAATACTGCGATTGGTAGTATCATTACTACTGTACTTGTTATTGCATCTGTCCTAGATCAGCATTTGATGCACCAATGGTAGATCTACAGCACAGCTCACAGACGGGCAGTGTTTCGAGTGAGTACCTAGACCCTTCTATCGTTGACACGAGAAATTCAAGCATGAGCACGAAACCCTAAACAATTGAAATCAAAACAAGCAGGTTTCCAGATTGCCATTGGAGGATGCCAGGTGGAGAGCAGTGCGGTAGTCGTAATCCGCCATGCCAGCCTTTGCCATTCAGAAAGTTTAGAGTTCGGGGGTTCTATTAAAAGATCCCTAAGGGCGGTGAATTTGTTCCAGGGAGCAGAGAACGCAAAGACGAGAAGCGCCTCATGACTACTTCCTCGGGTGATTCCTAAGTATGGGGTAGGGCCGACAGGGTCTACGAAATAGGGAATGGGTACTCACAAGTTGCCCAGGCAACTATAATTTCGTTAGTTGCCTTCGGGAATCTCCTGAAGAGTACGCCGTATAACAAGGACCATGAAGGGATTTTAGTTCCCGCAACCCTCCCTGAGCCCTAGAATGTCTCCGTTTTAGTTCTGGCAGCAGACTGTTTTCCAGTTCCTGTAATGCTTGTGCTTAGTAGAAGAAAGATAAACCAAGCCGGTCACCAAATCCTACAGCCCAAAACCAATCCTGCAAGCCAAAAGCCCTAAGCCCTCTTATACCAAAAACCGTCAGCCCAAAACCGCGAACAAACTCTACCTTGACCTAAACCATTTACATCCCCGAAAACGAAAACTCTTATGGGAGTTGCCAAGAACAGGGGATCCCAATACAGCACCCTAAATCGTAGGATCCTCGTTATAAGGACCCCCAAAATGAGGTACCCCTAACTTTCAGAAACTCCCGTATCCTAAGCTGTTTCGATAACAAAAGCCCAGGTGGCCCTGACTCCAGCATCGATCATCTGCCGAAGCTTTCCCTGTGCTGCTAAAGATCGTTCTGAAGATGGGGCCTACGATAGGGGCCTTGATCATTAGAATAGGGTTTTGGGGCCCGGTATTCTATAATAAGATCAATTTGGGCCTTCAGCGCTGTGTAGTTTGAAAGTGCAGATGCGTAGGATGATTTATTTTTAGGGCTTATAAGGATTGAGAGTTCAAACGCTTCAGGGTGGCTTGTGTTGAATTGCGCGGATGGGCCCCTTGGTTGCCTGTGCTGGCAAGCACCGATAGGTTCTCCTCAACCCTGGTTTTGGGTTTGGGGTTTACAACTTATGGGCTTGGGGTTTAGGGGTTTGAGGTTATATAGTAGAAGACACAAAGTTGGAACATGGGTCAGGAGGATGAGTGCTAGGATCCCTTATACTTTACCTTAAGGGCATCAGGATAATGATGTTCCAACTTTCTGGCTTCTACAGTAGGGGCTTAGGGTTAGGGGATGAGAGTAAAGCTCATCATTCAGGGTTTGGGGCGACTCTCACTAGCCGACTCCTGACTTTTGCAGCGTGTTTCATTGAGCAACTGACTTAAAGCGACCAGAATAAGGATCTCTAGGCAGTCAAATTCTGGTACCTGACATTAAGTTCTGCGACCTCGAACCTTCCTAGAAGGTGTGCTGGAGGCACTGCAAGTATGTTGCTGGGTTGGTCTAGGGTGCACGAACCTGGTCACATATCGACAAAGAACCTGAACGCACTGTAGGGCATGGAAAGCAAACAACCTAAACCTCGCCAAGAGAAGAAACACCAAAGCACAAAAAAACAATATTTTTGCTTCAGTTACATTCAGGAACCTAACTAAGCAATAACGGGCCGAACCCAACGCTCACTCTTGGTCTGCCGTGCTCCGGATTGTAGGTCGGACACATGAGCACCTAAAGCCTTTGCGGCACAACTCTGACTACACATACAGTACCACGACGACGACGACTGGTACTTGGCATGGCCCCCACCACTTCTACAGGTACTGCTACCAGTTACTACACGCCGCTTCCACGGCTGCTGCGGCGGCAGCTGATGGTTCTGCTGCTGGCAATGTTGCTGCTGGCGCTTCCTGTTCCTACTCCTCTTCCTCCTGCTCCCGATCCATGTCCTAGTTCCACAGAGAGTTCTACTGCGATTGTCCGTACTTGTTGATAAGAATCTTGGTCAAGATGGTGATGGAAGTGTTGGCGATGGTGAGCAAAATGCTACGAAGCAAGTGGAGCTTGCCCTCGGTAAACAGAAGTATATATAAATATATAAATATAAATATAAATATATATATATATATATATATAGATAATATCGTTGTATGTATATACAGATCTTTAAACGGAAGAGTAATTAAGCACCTAGAAAAACAGACAGATAGATAGATAGGTTGATGCTAAGTGCTCGCGGCTGCGCTCTTGTGTGCTCCCCTCCAATGCAACCTGGCCAAAGCCCCGAAACACTGGTCGCCAAGATGCATGATCGTTCTCCGCAGCTGCCTGCAATCCATTACGGCACTACCGTTCTTCCGGATCGAGGAGACTCTATAGTGAACCCCAGAAGCTTGGAAACATGGATTTAGGATGATTTGTGATGGGATTCCCTCTGCTCTACCTTAAGGGCATGAGGATAATGCTGTTCCAAGTTTCTGGCTTCTACTGCAAGCCCTACTGTATCCACGAGTGAACCCAGCCTTACTGGGTTGGCCTTTAAACACCTTGAAAAATATTTATATATAGGGTCCCTTATAAACCCAAATAAGGAAAATAAAAATGTCCCAAAATCCAACCTAGCTTAGGCACCAAGCCCATGAAGATGGTGTGTTTTTTCCCCTCACTGGCCCAAAACCCAAGGACATAAAAGTTGAAACTTTCAGAATCGACTATCGTGTAAGAACTCCGCAGCATTGACAGGTTGAGATTGCATCCAATAAGTTCCGTACAATGTGATGCTCCGGGATAGTTGCAGGACTTAAAGCAAGTTCTACAGATTTGGGAACTCGTTCAGTCCTCGGCTTTCGGCAGAAGAGGGTTGAGGTTTGCAGTATCTTCTGGGCTGTCGGGATCAGGACTTACATAGAGTGTTTCAGCACCCACACTCGGACAAACCCTGGCGAGGATTCCAGTCCCTGGTATCGCACTTTAGCGGCCCCGTGCGCATTAGCTCAGGGAGAACATTAGCTGTAGCCATAATGCAGGACTTAGAGTGTTTCGGCGCTTCCAGGGTCGAGAGTTTGGCGGTTTTGGGGGACTTAGGCTCAGTGCTTGTAGGGCTTTTGGGTTCGGGATTTTGTTTTGCGGTTCGGATGTAATGCGTTGGCATGACAGACCTTCAAACACAGACTTTATGAGCCTGGCCCCCAGCGGTACACCAAACTGCTGATGCAAACAATAACGTCTATAAAAGGCAAAACATCAGGTCGCACCCATTTTGTAAACTCTCTCGGCTGCCTGCATGCGATGGCTACAGAGCAGAGGTTGAAAAGCGGCATAATATAGGGGCCCAGGTGTGTTCTCGGGTTTTCGCTGCGCATGAGGAGTTGAACCCTTTCTTACAATCCTTATCATGAATCATGCTCCTTTGGCTTCTAAGGGCAAACAACATGTACCGCACCAGACTTGGCCTTACACTTCCAGACCAATGGTTTCTACATATCGCATGCTACGTACATCGATACGTAGACTCTAGGACTCTACGGGTTTCCATGTAAGAGACCCCAGAGACTCCAATATCCGTTAATTAACGAATATATGCCTTAAACCATATTCGGGATCTTACTATAATTTAAGGTACGTATATTCCTTAATGAAGCGATGTTATTGGAGTCTCTGGGACCCTCGAAACGAAGCCCGAAACTCTGAACGCTAAGCCCTATACTTATATGAAGTCTCCATTGCAATTGATTCTTGGCTTAGCCAGTTGTGTCTTTAGGATCCTGGAAGGTATCCCCAATAAAGGAGCTATAATGGAAACTATAGGTACAAGGGGCCCCACACAACAAAAAACTGGACTTCGAAGTAACCAGGGGAACACAAGCACAGACGTTCATGCCAGAATCCTTCAAGGAACAGGTCCAACAAAAGGTATTCAAGTATGGTTTTTAAACCTTAAACCTTAAAACCCTAAATTCAAGTATGGTTTTTACATCCTTAAACCTTAAAACCCTAAACCCGAAAAAACAAATCAGCCGGCTTGCCTCGCAGAGGGCGACCCCGAACTCGACGTTGCCTTTGGCTGAGGGTTTGCTTAGGGGTGCTCAGAAATAACTTCTAATTTTTGGATATTATAATCCCTAAGAAACAGAAAAATCGTAATTTTTGCTAGGGTTTTAAGTTCAGTAGGGTTTGAAGGTTCAGTGTACGCCCGGACGGGGTCCGCTACTAACATATTTCCGCCAAAACGTTTGTCGACGATGTCAGGCCTCGATTATCCTGAACCCTTTGAACCCGGAACCTTCAAACCCTAAACTCTGAAAGCCTTACGCTCTAAAACCTTAAACCGAACCCTAAGCCCTTGAAAAGCTGACCCGCAAGCCCCAGCTTGGATCTTGAAGGGCTTAAGTGGACGACGAGTGGCCCATCTGCGCGCCCTCGCTTTTAAGCAGCCTCGGCTTCTTTTGGCGAGTCGTTTCAGATCTGGGCCTTCGGTTGTGTATGGGTTGAGAGCTCTCACCCTAAACCCTAACCCCTAAACCCCTAAACCCCAAACCCTAAACCCTAAACCCTGAACCCAAAACCCAAAACCCCTAAACACTTAGAGTAGCCAGGGCTAGAGGCCAGGATAGCTCAGGCAGTGAGGGGGATAACTCTTAAACTTTCAGAGTACGACGAAAGTTGCAGAACCACCCTACCAGCCCCTAAACCCTAAACCTCCAAAAACCCTAAACCCCCAAAAACCCTAAACCCCTAAGCCCCTAAACCACCAAACCCCCCAAGCCCTGAAGGCTTAGCTGCCCAGGGCTGGACCTCAGCATGCGTGGATTTTCGTATGCTAGGGGCTTTGAGGCCGAGGCCCCCTCTAAACCCCTTCTTTTGCATCCAGGCCTATTGCGATTGCCGGGTACCCCTGAAGAAAGGAAACCACTCTGAACCCCTAAACCCTGAACCATCCATGTCGCATGCTTCAGGCTACCTTTTTTGGCCTTAGGTTTAAGGGCTGGCTCGGGGTGTTAGGATTTCTAGGATTCAAGAGGTATATGGTGGTGTAGAGCACGTCTAAGGGTTTGTGGGGTTTAGCTTTGTTTCGGTAATAAAACCCAAGGCCCTAAACCACAGCATCAAATGTAACCCCTACAGTAAAAGCCCCAACCAAACCCCACAACGTGTCAAGACCTAACCACGGTATCCACGGTATAAATCCTAGTCCTAAATCCCTTAACCTGCACAGAGAGCACGGCCCAAAGATCCATATATCCAAAATCCTCGAAAAAAGGCTCTGAAACCCGAAACCCTCAACCGAGCCAACCCTAAACCCCTAAACCCTCTAAAACCCTAAACCCTCTGAACCCCTAAACCCTCCAAAACAACCAACCCACAAAGGGTCAACTCTAAAACTCGAAACCCCTAAACCGTAAACTCCAAAGCCCTCTAGCCCCCCCAAACCCCCGAAAACATCCCAAACCTCAAAGGGTCAAAGTGGCTTCTGCACGGCCACGTGCTCGTGGCGGATGGCATCGTCCAAAGGAGTCTGCCCGAACCGGTCGAGTGGACTCAAATCCTCGGTTTAGGGTGTAAGACTTTGTTTTGCTCCTTCTTCGCTAGGGCGGTTTAGGGAAGAAAGAGTTTAAGGTCTATGTAGAGTTTACGGTGCGTTCTCGAATCCTCGGCTTACTGATTTGGGGGCTCCTTTAAAGGGCTCGACAAGGGCCTCGTAAAAGGGCTCCCTTTTTGGTCTTGGCCGGGTAGCTTTATAGGGAACCTAGGCCTGCAAAAAGGGAATAAGGGTACTTCTGGGCATCCTAGTACCTAATTTTCGGAAACCCTAAAACCCTTTATAGAACCCTTATAGATCCCTTTAAGGAACGCAAAGGTCAGGTGTGTTGCAGTGTTCGTCGACTGCGACACTTTGGTTTAGGGCTTGAGGGTTTTAGGATTTAGGGTGTAGGGTTGGGAGGTTGAGGGGTTGAGGGGTTCACGGTTTATGCGATCGGTCATGCGGACTGTCACGAAGTGAGACACTTGGCGGCTAAACGGATGGCAATTTATCAGTTAAATCCAACCAGCCATCACGAGCCTGCGGGCACGGCGATGGGTTTAGTCGGTACAATGGTGCTTATAGTTATAACAGGCTTGTAATAACAAGACAGTTGTAGTCAGGCTTATTGGCTTATTGGGTTCAGGTATTACGGTTTTGTAAGTTGGGGCTTATAGGCTGCAGAGTTCGAGGTTTAATACTGGTTAAGCCTGTGAGGTGCTGCGCAGGGCTTCAGGCTAAGATTGTGGGGTCAGGCAGGGTTCCTTTGCTTCGAGGGGTTACATTCCTTTGATTCTGGATGCCTGCAATGACAATACTGAACTTTGCCCATTGGATCGATGCTGTCAGGTGGGGGACGGCATTGCTTTAATCTAGCTTTTCGCGTAAGTTGAGTTGCGAAGGACAGGTTCAAGTCGAAAACGAGACATTCTCAGCTCAATTTCTAGGCCACCTGGAGCAACCAGCGTCCCGTAAAAAAACATGGATATGACCCCCTAAAACAGTACAGAACATGGCGCTTTTAGAAGTACCTGCTCTTTCTAGGTAGACCCCAAAACCCCAGCTGGCTGGCAGGCTGCCAAGAACGGGAAGTCCAACATCTTCCTCGGAATTGGGAACTTGTGGCCCTTTCCTGCGTCCTGATGATTTATACTCTCTGAATCCTAAACCCGATACCCCTAAACCCTTAGCCTTAACCTCTACTCTACAGTCTGCTTTACTAAATCAGAGACCCGTGGCCGCCAATTTGAAGTAAATTCCTGATGGCTTCGCCCCACTATGTCGAGTCTGTGTCATGTTCTGTCGCTCACACTCGGCAATACCAGGCGAGGTCTGTACACAATACTGGAGTAGACGAGAAGGGTGTTTACCCACCCCTGCAGCTGTCATATCCAGATCAGTGGCTTAAGTTAGCGTTATTACTCATTACGGTCCCACATAATGCAAGTGTCAGGGTAGGATGGGATTACTGATTGCTGAGGCCGTAGACTATAAGCTGTCAATGGCACAGTGAGGCTAGACTGCTACATACATGAGCGCAACAGCATTATGGAGAGTGATCATGGGATACCAAATATTGACGTTGCTACGACGCCCCTTTTGCAACTGCCTTGCAACGTCGAGCCAGGACAGACGTCTCTTTCCACGCTGCACTGTCAAGACACCCGACACTCCAATCCCTAAACCATGAACAGAAAGCATGGAGCGCAAGAGCCTCTACTATGGGGCCTAAATAATTACCTATACTATACTATTCTGGGAGTTCCTTATTGTAAATATAGTATAACGGGCACCAAAACCCTATTCTACTTATTGGTGCCCCTGTATTAGCACGGTGAATCAGCTCTTTGCTGGCCTTCGTCTCTCATGCATACTCGAATTGGTGATGGGAGTAACTTGGTCTTTTTGAAACAAAGTTAATGAGCCAGGGGAATCAGGGTTTTGGGGGGTTTGCGCCATGTACCGTGTCACGCAGTGTTAGCTGCCAGAGACTTCAAGACTGCGTGCAAATCGAGATGCAGGCATTCGACCCTTCATGATTAGCCTCGAATTGAAATTGCAGGACCAACAGACAGGCCCCTGACGCCAAACCCTTTTTAAGCACGGACTTGGAGTGTATGCCGGCAGCGAAGCCCTAAACCCTAAACCCCGTTCTTTGAAGCACGGACTTGGAGTTTAAGCACAACCCTAAACCCTAAACCGTACCCAGGAGCGTGATGGTCTCAAGATGGCCGTTGGATGCAGCCTCGGGTGGTCAGGGGGTGCTTCGAGATAGGGTTTCAGCGCTCACAACTAGTCAAGCAGGCGAGGATCCGGATATGCATAAGGTAAAAGCCAGAAAGTTGGAATATGATTATCCTAAACCCATTTATGGTAAGTTATAGGGTATCCTACCCTGAAACCATATTCCAACTTTCTGGAGTCTACTATAGTGCTGGACGTATGCGTATTCGAGATAGGGTTTAGGGTGTAGGGTTTAGGCTTCATTTCATGCTCCTTACCCTGAAACCCCTTTTTTGCATCGGGCCTTTACTACCGCCCGGTAATCCCCACATTGAAACCCCTGAACCTTAAACCGCTGCTGCGGGTTGGTCTACGCATGACCATCTTGGAAGCGGGAGAAGGGATGCTTTGGTCTAAAGCCAGTGCCAACACTTGAAACTTCTGAGCAAGTCTTGATGTAGACCCCTGAATCATGAACTCCCATCCTATACACCCTACACCCTATCCCTAAATGGGGAGGTCGTCGAACCTATGTTGCTCAGATACCAAGGACCCGAGAAGCTCAGGGGTTGGCTGGTAAAATTCTGCATTTTTGTGTCTTCGCGTAGGCCGGGTTTTGCAGCAAAGTAGGGCGAGGGGCAAGTGCGGAAGGTCACAAACTGATAAATTGTGGACCAACACATTTTTTGAAGAGCTATGGAACGTGCCCGTGGACTTGCTGCTGTTGCAAAGATACCCGAGGAGAGCCAACGACGACAATGCAGGCAATATCGGGATCTAAAATTATGTAGACAAGGTCTCTTGGATGTACGTCAAGGTATCCACAACTCGCCTTGCATTACTAATTTTAGGGCTTAGTACCCTAGCCCAAAACAGGCTAAACCTTTCCATTTGTGGTAGGAATATATAAGCTTTCAAAGGGCTGAAAGTTACCTACTCTCAATTACACGTGAGCCTGAAATTGAAACGGCACTGGGACTCCTCGATTCTGGGTATGTCGGGGCCTTAATAATTAGAATAGGTTTTTCGCCTCCTTTATAGTAACTATTATAGCATAGGTAGAGTATAGCGAACCCTTAAGGAATAATATGGGTAAGTATTTAGGCTTCTATATTAGACTACCAGCGGCTGCTTACCAGTCCTTGCCCTAGTCCTTCGGTCTCGAACCCTTAAACTCCTCATCCCTAAACCGCGAAACCTTAAACCCTTGAATCCCTAAGCCTTAAGCCCGATCCCTTTAAACTTTAAACCCTTTAGAGGAACCCTGCAGACCCTAAACCCCCAAGGTATCGGCAAGGTGCCAAATGCAAGGCTGTGCGAAGGTCGTAGTCACCCAGGTTGGGATCGACCCCTATGACCTGCCGAGTTTTGAGGGGTCTATAGGGTTTCGGGGTTTAAGGTTTGTTTTTTTGAGGGCCCTTTTCCTTCGGTGTTTAAGGTTGTAGGACTTAGGGTTTAGGGGTTCAGGGTTTACGGCGGAGTTTGGGTTTGCTTAAGGGTTTCGGGGTTTGTTTGCAGCTCATGACGTCAAAACCGACAGGAAATATCAGGTAGTTTCCGTCTGTGGGAAAATTGTTGGATCTTATCGGATCCGGACCATGAGATTGGTTTGACAAAAAAAAGCCATGGAACTACTAGTGCACAAGAACTTAGGGATTTCCCTTATTCTGCGCGAAGAACTGGCCGGAGGGTCGTCAAGGGATTACCTTGATAATACGTCAATATCAATCGCTTGGATTTCCTTCAGGATTGTTTCACAAAAGCCCTGCACTTCTCCTGTCGGCCTCAACCAACAACTCCAGCTGGCGCGTGTCACCTTGGGCTGCAGCCTCACAAAGCCTCAGCAGCACAAGGAGGCTTTCAAAGGGAAGTACTTTAACTGGATCACGTGCACATTTTAGTTAATAACCTGGAAAGAGTACTGCCTATTCTACATCCGGATAGTATCTGAAAGCTGGTTCCTCAACAACCAGCGCAGGGTGTGCTAGGATTCCGAAGGAGCTTAAAGGGTAATGCGTGCAATCATGGCTCGTATTCTTTCCTTGGAGGTCTCAAAGTGTCTAACAATTAGTATGTGTTAAAGACACGATGTTTCCAAACACATCAGTAGCCTCAGTGCGGGTTTAGGGGTGCATCGCTTTTAGGGTGCCGGGCGCCTGGTTATTTTTTTGGAGGGGTGGCCGTGGGGCACACAGAGCAGATCGCTGAAAGTATAGGCCCTATGCGGACTTCCAAGTAGTCCCAGCCTGAAACTAAACTAAACTACCAACGACAACTTTAGAGCCTCTATTCTTCGTTAAAACGGATGAATGCTTAACTCCAGGCAGCCTGACGGCAGGGATGCTACCATTTAGGGTACCCGTCGTGCTCGGTACTCCCACAGAAAGCTGGGCTTAACAAGAGCAAAGCCGCGAGCATGCTCTCAACATGGAAAAAGCACTGACATCGAACGATACTCGAAGTTAGAAGATGGAGACTTAAACCGAAAGAAGGGCAGGACATAGAATCAGGCCCTTTAGCATACCGGCTCCCTTTGCAAGCTCAGGAGCTGCACTGCGGCCGACACGCCCCCTTCGAACTCTGCATTGGCCTGGCCCAGGTCTTATTGTAGGCGCAATTATGATTCGAAGAGGGTTTTGGGGTTTAGTGGTATTATCTACTCCCTACACGAAAATAAGAACCCACAGCAAGAGTATCGGGTTTGCGCCCTTGCAAGACTTACTTGCAAGCTTGGCCGGGGCGCTACACATGCGATCACGCCCGAACTCTTAAGCTCAGTCCGGCCAGGTCACTATTTTGGGGATCTGAGACTAGCGGTTGGAGCCCTTCGTTCTATGAAGATACTAGTAAACTTAGGAAACCAGAACGTCACAAAAACATGACCAATTACCAATTGGTCAGGACCCTGAAAGATGCTCCAAAGGGGGGTTTCCGAAGGCACCGCAATCCCACCAAAGCGCTAAGAAGGTCCGATCTTAACAGCAAAACGACCACAAGGACAAGGCCCCAGGAGCTCTAGGTGTATACCTTAGGTACTGCCCCCATACAGTCAGAGTATATAATAGGGCTACTATTAAGGTCCTAATATATCTATATTATGAATATTATTCATCTATTACAGAGTGGAGGCCGTACCCAATGTATACCACGGTATGCCGTCAGCCTGCAAACTCTGAAGTGCAAAACCGTCAAACACATCATGTCATGAACGCATGCGCAGCATGAAGCTTGGTGAGAAAAGCCGCTGTGCAGTTGCACCTGTAGCCCCGAACCCTTCAGAATAGTAGGATATGACCCCTTAACTGGGCAGTATAGCCCTAAAGCCCTTATGTTATGTCCAGGCATCCCCAGAACCCTAAAACCAAACTTAACCGTGCGGTCAGGCTAACGAAAACAAGCCAGAGCTCCGGTCACGGGCACCCAAAGTCAAGAACCCCGGACGGTTAAGGGCTTAGGGCTTAGGGTTTAGAGTTTAGGGTTTATGAGGTGGTATTTGTAATGTTTCGGCGCCCGCACTCGGACAATACAGGCGAGGCACATGGTACCAGGTCTGAAAGCGAAACTACATTTCAGGCTTATATAAGTTTTCGGGTTTATGTATTATGTACGTGTGTATGTATATACATATATAATATACACATGTGTATATACATATATAGATAGACCCCAACAGGTTACAGGTTACCTACCCAGCCACTCAGACCTAGAATACACCTGCAACATGCCGAGACATGAAACATGCAGGATGATTTGGTTCAGACAATCGGTTTATGGTTGTGGCTGCAAGTGCCCATATAGTACATACTTTGGCCACTTCTGCCTTGAAAGGGCTGCCCATTTGAGCACTGCAGGGTCAACGTATTTGCCATCTGGGCACATGGATGGATCCTGAAACCCTTAACGCTTATCTTTTCGACTGCAGCACCCTAAACCCTAAGCACTTGACATGGATCTTCTCACCCAAAGCCTTCAAACCCCAAGGCCCACGCGCCCAAACCCCCCAACCTCCCCTGAAGCCCTGAACTTCTGAATCTCTTGAACAGGTGAAGCGCAAAACCCCCAAACCTTTTTGCAGCTGCGCTCTTAGTGCCCTAAACCCCAACCCCCTTAACCCTGCACCCTAAACCCTCACATCCTAAACCCTAAACCCTTTTGCATCCAGGCCTAGTGCGACTGCCGGGAACCCCTAAACCCTAAAACCCTAAACCCAGCGCTGCCTCAATGAGGAACTCAGCGACCTCCGAGCGCCGCTCTCGAACGGCGTCGTTCAACGGAGTGTTGCCAAAGCGATCCTCCACCATCAAGGACGCGTTCCACTCCTCAGGTGTTCAGCCGATATAGGGTTTAGGGCTTTGGGTAAAGTGGGTCTCTGTGACAATGCATGTGTGTACGTATCATATGCATGCATATGTGTACATACATATATATATATATATATGTATATACATATATATATAAACATATACATATATACACACCTACATCCACACACACACATATATATCGGGGCTTCAGGGTCTAGGGTGGAGGGCTCCAGGGCTATGTTAACGACTCAGAAATAGGATTTCCTACGCCTTAGCAGAAAAGCTTGCCCAGAAGTAGCATAGTAAACGACTTCTGAACAGGCTAGATTCGGACACCAGCCTTTCGACGATGCGGAGGTGGCCTTCGCATACCGCAACGTGAAGAGCAGTGCGACCGTCCCAGTTCCTGATTTGTTTGTATAATGGCTGCGCGTTCAGGGCTTACTGGTTGCGGGTGTTTGCATTGGGTGTCTCAGGAAACCCGGGATCGGTGTTTCG